>RJWT010000578.1:31507-62990 GCA_004365215.1 Cuniculus paca
ACATTAACTATATATATATATATATATATATATATATATATATATATATATTATATTTCTATAATCTGAGTCATGGAATAACTCAAAGAAATTGTTCTATTTAGGGGCCAGGGATCTAGCTCAGCGGCCTAAGCGCCTGCCTGGCAAGCGCAAGGTTGTGAGTTCAATCCCTGGTGCAGCAAAAAAAACAAAAAAAGAAATTGTTCTATTTGAAGAGCATGTGCTGTGACTAAATTGCAAAAATGTAGAAATTTTGCTAATATTGTATATGTTTACAAACATGATGTGGATTGATCATGTTTCTTATTCTCAGCCCAAGTTTGATTCTTATTGCTCTTCCAGGACACTATTTTCCTGTTATTATTCTTTAATGTCATTGATGTCAATGTTCTTTATCATTGCCACAGGTTACTGACCTGGTCCTGTCAGTAAGAAAGCAGTAAGTGGCATAGGATCAAATATATAATTGAGACTATTTGTGAGGTATAATGTTTTTATAAGAATAAAGGTTTATTTTCAGATGGCTAGATGGGTTAAGTTTAAGCACTTTTTCACATTTTTATTGCAATTTAGCGTGTCCTCATCTGTCATGTCATTCAGTTACATCAGAACGTTCTTCTATCACTTCCCTTCATTCTCCTCAGGATAGAAGAACTCCAAACTTTTTCAGTCAATACTATGAAGGCAAGGAAAATTAGATGTTATTATGATTGTTTTGTACCTTGAGAAGCTCCTTATGTAGCAGAGAGCCCTCTGGTCACCAACCTGGTATGGTGGCCTAATATAGCAGAACTATGTGGAAGGAGGTAGCTGATGAAACAAGGACACATTGCTCAGCCCTCCTAAATGTAATAGGTGCCAAGCAACTAGATTTTACCATGCAGGAGAAGTCATAGCTGCTACCTAGTAGAAGTCACAGCTCCTGGTCCACCGTAGACAAGGTGTGTTTTCTCCAAGACCCAAAGGAAGGCGATAGCACCCGAGAGAGGAGCTTGTGTATTTGATAGCTGAGGGAAAACTATCATGGACCACAAACTTTTGCAATGAGGTGAGATGTCAGTGAGCAAAATGTTTCTTTATTATTTTACCTTAAGATGATAATATTTAGCATAAGAGAGCTGTATATTAAAATATACTATGTATCATATTCAATTTATATGTATAGTTACAGATTACAAATCATATACAATATATATATTATATATATGCATATGTTATATATATATATACATATATATAAATATGCATGTGTTATGGTTGATACATTGTGTCAACTTGAGAAGTTTAGAAGTTTAACTGAGAGACTCAGCAGGGAGCCAGGGTTCTTACTTTATAAATATCCTCATCCTATGCAAAGGAGAGCAAGGAGATTGTGTGATTACTACACTCGCCCTGAAAGGGGTGTGTGGTGGGGCTGTGTACAATATAAGGGAGGAGAAGAAGCTTGTTTTCATTTTTGCTCTGGCTGCTGCCTTCAACTGTTGCCCCATTGCCATGCCACCCTGCCTTGGAGCCAGCTGATTATGGACTGAAATCTCCAGAATCTGTAAACTAAATAAACCTTTCCTTCCTTCATTTTGGGTGTTGGGTGTTTTGTCCCAGCAACCAGAGGAAAGTAAGCAAGACAGCATGTTTCCTTCCACTTGTTAATAAAAGCATTTCTGAAAGGCAAAAGAGAATGAGAAAAAGCATTGTTGCTTTTCTTCTACCTGCAGTTAGTACATTGACAAAACTACAGGCAGTAGAGACTACAGATAATTGTCATGCACCCATTACCTTAAAGATCTGTCTCTTCTGATTCTTAATTACAACTGGAATGTGAATTGCTTGCAAGAAAGCCTATCAATTTCGTATTTAAGTATCAGTATTAATTACTTGCTTGAAGAAATGTGTGATTGTACAAATTGTTCAATGATGATTACAAAGAGTTTGCATTTGCAAACAAATGTCTGTGCAATTCGCCTGGTAAGCACCCCTTACTACTTACAGAATTAGAAAGTATAGCCTTTGAAGCCAGCAAGTAATTCATGTGGTGAATCCCGCTCTTGTTATAGAAGTGCTCTCTGTTGTGACTGCTTCTACTGCCAATGGCTGTAACACCATGAAGCTTGATGAGATTACCAAAGCAAAGAATATAGATGTAGAATACAGACAGAAAAAATGACTACCCACTAAGCTGAACTACCCATCCTGAGTTTCATTTGAAAACTGCCTTGGTGTTTATCTTCTTCTGCATGACCTTTACGATCACTTACTTGACATATTCCCTAAAAGCAGCTCTCTTGAAAATTTACATAGAATATCTCCCTTGACCCCGTTTAAGCCCTCAGACATGTGTTTGCTTCTGTATGCTGTACACGCCTTAAGAGATTTGTTTTTACTCCCTGTAACCAATTCACGTTTGGTCATTCTCTCTTAAAGCTATTTCTTTGTGAATTGTGTCTTTACCATTTCACAAGTCATTGCATTTTTAATGATCATCCATCACCTTCCATTTCTCACTACAAAGGTCAACTTTTAGACATCATCTCACATGACTTATTAGCACAATTTGATATGGTCGAGTTCCTCCCCACTTCTAAACTTTCTTAATTTGGCTTCCAAAAGCTCATGCTCTGATTTTTTCAGTCTCACTATTCACTGCCTTTTAGTCTCTTTTGTCATTTTTTTTCCTCTTCTCCATAACTTCTTTGTGTCCAATAGTCTCAGATCTCAGTGGGTAGTCATTTTCTCTATCTGCATTCTTTCCTTTGGTAATCTCATCTTGTTCCATGGATTTCTATGCCATGTATTTCTACCTACTTCCAAATTTATATCCCCTATAAACTATGGGTGCCATCTGAGACACTTAGAACCCTAACTGATAGGTGTAACTTAGCCTGTTCCAAACAAAACTCATAATCTGCCCCACCTTTGCACAAATGTCTCTACCATAGCTTATAGTACACTAGATGACAGCATCGCTCCAACTGACGGGCCAAGAACTTTCAGCATTTCCTTGATTTGTCTTTCTCTTTCTCTAAATCACACAACTTATACCCAATCTGTCATGAAATCCTGTTGATTCTGATTTATTAAAAAATACCTAGAATTTGACTTTATTTGTGCCATCATTATTGGTACCACATTGATTGCTACCACCTTGCACTTTGAATTTCTATATATATTTACATAACCCTTTAAAATATAAATAAGCCTGCATCACTCTTATTTTCAAACTTGTGATGGCTCCTAACTCAGAAAGAAAGACAGTGGCCAACTTGGGTTCTAACTGTCTCTTCTCCCCATCTATTCTCTTTCCTCTTGGTCTTTTTTCCCAGCAATTCTGACCTCTATGCTGTTTCTCAATGTACTAGACACTAGCACTGCAGGGCCTTTGCACTTGCTGTTACCTCTACTCAGACTGTTTTTTTTCTCCAGATATCCATGAGCTACCTTAACCTTCATATCTCTGCTAAAAGGTTGTGTTTTTTTTTCACATGAAGTTCCACTTGGCCAGCACCTTATAAATTTGCCCTCCTTACTTGACCTTCTACACCTCCCTTATTTTTATGGTACTTTTTAATCTCTGATACACTTAATTTCACTCATTTGTTATATCCGATCTGTGCTGATTATAACTCCTATTCAGATACAAACTCCACTTGTGCATAAGTCTTTGTGAATTTTTGTTTACTTGTGTATTCTCAGAAATTGAACTTATGTCTAGACCAAGACAGGTGCTCAATAAATATTTGTTGCATGAATTAATACAGCAATGAAGCAAGACTTTGCTTCACCCAATCTACTCATCCTTCCAAGACATTGAACTTAATTGACCATTTTGCTTTTGTGCTGTTCAACAGCAAAAATGAATTGTCTAAATATTTTAGTAATTTTTGCAGTAGCTTGTATGAGTAGTTTATGATGTATAGAGTTATTTAATAATGGTATAATATTTATCAAATATTGAGGAACCCAAAATGAAGATAGGTTAGTAATTTGCCTGCAGTCATAAATCTTGTAAGATGTGCAGACTAAACCTGCCTTTACAATTCTAATTCATTGCTTTTCAAACTGTGTGTGATGAAAGACCTTTTCTATTTAAATTTCCAATCCATCACAGAAAAATACTTTGTAAAGCATAATAAAAATGAATTATCAGAAAAATAAAAACTTGAAGAATATAAACGACGTAAACAAACGCCATTTACTTAGTGTTGCGTTTGGTGGTATTTTCAAAGTGGCATAAGCATTTCTAAATGCCTGCTTTTAATTTACATTGTATACAATGCTGTGAAGAGTAAGGAAGGGCTGACAGAGGAGCATGGACCTCAGAATCACACGATGCAACACAGCCCTCAGCTACTCTGCCTCTCCATCCCATTTCTTTCTCTGTTCCTGATGTGAAGGCCCGAACTCCATACAGGTGGACATTGTGTCGCTGCTGCAGTGCCACCTTCTTATCCACATTAAGGAACTGTGCTGTGTGTGCCTGAGCTGAACACAGATAGCAAAATATAGGTTGAGGATCAAGCAAAATATAGCTGAAAATATAGGCTGAGGATCAAGCAAAAACTTCATGCAAATTTGTTCCCCGGTGTCTTAGTCACTTTCTCCTCACTGGGGCAAAACAGACAGCTCTCATCAGTTAATGGAGGAGAAGTCTGTTTTAGCTCATGCTTTTAGAGAAGTCAGTCTATAACTGTGTGGCTCCAAGGCAGGAAGGATGCATTGGAAGGGTCTGGTGGAGGAAAGCACTCATGTCATGGCAGCCTGGATGTAGAGAAAGAGGGAGGAGATGAGGAGGAAGCAAGACCCCTCCAGATCCACCCCCCATCCCAGTGATTCGCCCCTTCTGACCACACCCTGTCTCCTCACAGCACATTCAACTATGAACCATTCACCCACTGGTATGATCTCCTCCTGTGATCCAGTCACCTTCCAAAAGCCCCAGCTCTGAACACATGACACTTGAGGGGACAGTCCAGATCCACATCACAATACCCAGAGAACAAATGAGGGGTACAGGAACATTTCCCAAACTGCCAGCAGAATTAGATGACAGTTGTACATGTGAACTTACTGATGGAAGGGACACTAGAAGGAACAATCTTCTTGACTGTTCCTGTCATGAAGATTGTCAACAAATTGGTAGCAGAAGTAGCAGCAGTTTTTCTGTTAGATTTATAAGCAGGGAAAAGCACATTTGAGTGTGAGCGGGTATGTCCAATGGTCGTCCAGGAAACGGTTCTGCAATCTGTGTTTAATCAAATTCATTGAGTTTTCACAGCATTACAAGCAGTTCATTACTGTCATTTTCCCCATAGATGATTTTATTCCACAGCACTACTTACCCACTTAACACCTCCTGGCAATGGCCAGTGCCAGCCATCCGCCTCCATGGTGCCAAAAGTAATAACTTCTGGTGCAGAGCATGAACATTATGTTATTATATTTAATCTTTCCTCTGTGTATTATCATTCAGCATAACCACCCTTCTGGATTAAAGAGAATTAGATGGCAAATAATATTGCTTCCATATTGCCTTCTCCTCCCAGTGACTGTGGTATACTGCCAAGAATCAGCCATTGTTTGGACCCAAGGCAAACCACTCACTATTGTTGTGATGCTGGTCCTTACTCAGAGCCTTGTTGAAATGTTTTATTTGCAGTGAACAAGTAGCACTATATCTGTGGCAAAGCCTCCTTTCAATGAGTTTGTGAGGTTTTCAGCATGAAGCACCATCTAGGGCATGAATTATGCAAGGCATAAATTTGATTCTCTCCAGAACAATGGAGTCTTTACTTTCCATTCCCACCTTCCTGTGTGGAAGGAAGTGAGGGAGGGATCATTGGTACATGCTGAGCATAACACCCTGGTGATTTCACCATGAAATCTGGGGCAGATGAACTGTGGTCGATGACATCAAAAAGCCTCTCAAGTCAGCAGAGGCAAAAAGAAAATCATAGTTTGCAGGTAGTAAACAAAAGCTAGTTGGTTGAGGTAGGATTTTTAATTTTCAGTTTGTAATGCAAGTGTTGTGTAGGATTTTTGTTCCTGAAATTTTTGGTCTTGTAGGTATCCTTGAATCTGAAGTGACCCCTCATTCATTCATATAATATTCTGTCAATACATATTGTATTAATTTTCTCTTTGGTGAGTCAAAATACCCAACACTCAAAGTTAAAGTGGGAAAGGTTTATGTAGCTCACAATTTGTAGAGTCAGTCCATAATTGGCTGGCTCCAAGGCAGGGTAGCACATGGCACAGAGGCAACATTTCATGGCAATGGAAGACAGCAAAAGCAACAAGTGAGGGGAGTGATGAGCAAGCGTCTTTTGATCTTTGTGTTGTATGCAGCATGGATGTAGCAATCACACCCTTAATCCCAGCATTGTACTATGAAATCACACACACTCTAGATTCAGCTACCTCCCCAAAAGCCCCTCCTAAAAGTGCATGAGGCTTTGGAGGGACATCTAGACACAAACCATAACACGTATTTATTACGTGGTACTTATATTTTTCTTCTTAGCATTTCAGAATGTTTAACATTACATGTTTCTAATGCATAGCCTCCTTCTTGCTAGAAGCAGGTGCTAGGACAGGCTGCACAGGGGCATCATACTGCCAGGGACCTTGCCCAGAACCTCCACTGGGCAGGTGCCACCCACCAGGATGACGTGATCTGAGCAACAGGATGGCCTTGTGCCTCAGCTCCTGGTTGTAGCTTTGTTTACAAGACAACCTGATTATTTTGACTTCTGACAAGTATTGCTTAACCCATTCAGAAAGGTCATTTAGTCATAGACACAGTAGGGAATGTTTTGGTCAATTGCGATCAGTGAGAAATGCTTTGTTGGTCACCCTCATCTTTTGCTACTTGAGTTTTCTCTGTGTGACTCCTGGTGACTCTATCTTCCAAAGCAAAAATCTGTATGTGGACCGATAGGTCTTGAAATCAGGATCGTCCTCGAAAGAGCCAGGTCCTCAGACAAACTTCCCCAATCCAGATGATTCCAGGGCTCGTCCTAGACACCATTTTGCACCAGAACATGGACGCACAACTTGCCCTACTAGTGAGGTGCCTGAATATCCCCGAGGGTGTGGCCCCTCCTGCAGGCTGGCCTGGTCCTAGTCACTCAGAAGAGCAGAACTGCATGGAGCACTTCCCCCATCCACAAGGAAGGACAGTCTTAGTTTCAGCTGACCCTCTATGAAGCTGCCGGACTCACAGTGCAGCCACCTCACCCTGGCCATGCCTCTCCTGCTTTCATACTGCTTTAAAACTTTACCACTTTTATTTAAAAACAAACAGCATGGGGGAGAAGAAGGTTCCAAAGGCCACATTTCATCTTTCATGGATCACCACTGTGAAGTATTACAATTTCACAGCTCCCAATCTGACCTTGGCTTGCAGAAAAATAGTTTTGCATGTATTTTGCAAGGCATGGATTCCATATTGTAATGATGTCCTAGGCAAAGTTATCATTTTAACATGTATGCATGTTTAGTGATGCTTACATTTTGAAACAAAGTTTACGATTACTTTTAAAAACTTTCTTTTCTAAGGTGACTTCAATGGGAGAATAGGAATTATTCATTGTTCAGCCAAGTTGGCAACAAAACAAAGCTAGGAAGTAAACAAGCAAAAAGTTGGGTTGAACAAAGATAATCATACTTGTATCCAGGCATAGTGGTGGTGCCTATAATCCCAACACTCAGGAGACTGAGTTTGAGGTCAGCCTGGGCTACATAGTGAGTTCAACACCAACCTGAACTACTCAAGGAGACCCTGTCTCAAAAAAAAAAAAAAAAGACATGCTTTATTGTGACTTATTTCATAGAGGTGACAATAGGTTAATGTGCATTAACAATCTCCATGTGGGAAATAAAAGCACCATGTTTTCAATGTTTTGGTTAACAGAATACTTCTGTCCTAGTATTTCTCAGAATGTATTTTGGTAACTGTATTTTATATTCTACTGCTTACTGAATATCTACTAGGGGTCATCAAAGATATGGTGAATGTCTGTATGAAGAAATATATTACATTAAAAGATTTATTGTCGTTAGTCTACCTCAAATACTCACCTTGTTTTGGACACGCTTATCCCATTCTCTTGTCAGTTTCCTAAGTCGTCCTGAATTTTTTTTTTTGGTGTTATTATAAGGTATGAACAAAAGTAGGGTGAATGCTGTCACTAAATGCCACCCAATGGAAAGCCAGCCTTGCAAAAACACTGTGATGTGTCTTCACTCACCTTGTTCACGGAATCTGGCACCTTGCAACTTCTGGCTCTTCCCCAAAGTCAAAGTAACCATGAAAGGCAAATGTTTTGAATTGATTCAAAACATCAAGGCGTCCAGGACACTGCAACTAGAGACATGCAAGAGAACTTCCTAAACTGCTTCAGAAAGTGGAAAGAAGGATGAGATCAACATGTTTGAAGTGAGGATAAGTCTTTTGAGTGAGATTAATAGCAACGTGTCTTTTACTATAATAACTTTTTAAAATTTAAACACACCATATTTTTGATCATACATTCTACGTGATCCCTCCCTGAACCCCTCCCATCATCCTTGTAGTTCTGCAGGAGATGATGACCAACTTTGTCTGACAATCTTAAGCAAGCAGAAGTAGAACAGGTGTGACACCTACAGGCTCTGTCCTCTGTGTGATCAAAGGAGGTACATGTTAAGATGTTGGGGTCCAAAGCAGGGAAGATCTGGATCTCAGAGTTGGCACTTGAAGATGATAGCTTGGAAGAGCATGAGTAGCACAGGCAGAATTTGCATGATTAGGAAATAAACTCTTGTGGTTAAGCTGCTGAGAGTTTACAGAACTGCGGTACAGCATAGCCTATATTGACTACTAAATCCACAGTGCTGGACTGCTAGATCCAAATCTGCATTGCCATTTCTTTTCTGTAGCCTATTACATCTGCATCAAATGGTGATCACAGTTATCATCCCAACCAACTGCATGATCATTGTTTATGTACACATTTTACATACTCCTCATTACTTAATGACCATTCAGAAGAAAAAAGAAAGTGGGAATAAAATCAGTGCATAGTTGCATTTCTTACTGGAAGCTTTCCTTTAAGCGGTGTATATAAGAGTGAATGTGCCAGAACCCATGAGTGTCCCTATATCTGAAAGAAAATCCTTTCTTTGTCTCAGAGAGGATATTTTCACTCAGTTTATGAGTCTGGATAAAAACATAAATTCCCTTCACCTTCAAGGGGAGCCTTTAGTCCTAAAGAGGTGTCCTGAAAAAGCCATTTTTATAGGACTCTTAAGAGCCTTCCTTATAGCATCCACAACATTTATTACATTCACTGGTTGGCAAGATACTCTCCTGAGCTCATGAAAATTTACATAATTTGTCCTCTTGGATTTTATGGTCAAAAACAGTAGCATTCAACTCCCCTCCCCCTCCCCAGCCTGTCAGCACATGTGATAAATGATAATCACTCATCTGAGTGGTAGATTTGCATGTTCAAGCCCATACTTATGCAGTATTTTCAGCAACAAGTGGGTGATTCTTCCACTGCTCTTCCAATCAAGACAGCTAATTGGGATGCAAATATGTCAGTGGGCTATTCAGTGCATAACCTTGAATGTGTCCTGTTTGTGTAAAGGGATACTTTGTAAACTCTGGTACTTTAATATCAGACATGAAAAGTTACTTGGTACTTGCACAACAGCTGACTATTACACAATGAGGATGATGCTGAGACTTCTGATGATATTTATGGAATATTTTCTCTCCACAGACCACTAATCTACATATTGTACGTAGAGATACTACTACTATTGTTTAAATATGACTAGAATGTGTCCTCCAGGGATTCAAGTGCTG
The DNA here is from genome assembly GCA_004365215.1 of Cuniculus paca. Classification (NCBI taxonomy): domain Eukaryota; kingdom Metazoa; phylum Chordata; class Mammalia; order Rodentia; family Cuniculidae; genus Cuniculus; species Cuniculus paca. The sequence goes on from RJWT010000578.1 coordinate 41,358, forward strand.
AGATTTAAGCCCAGAGTGAGATATTAAGGTTGGAAATTTAATGTGACTATGATGTTTAGGGGTGGGGCTTCTAGGTGGTGCTTTGGATTAGATGAAGTCATTGGTCGAAGGTTATATGACCAAATACAGTGATATATGAGCAGAGAAAGCCCGGAGATCACATAGATAAACACATATGCTTCCTGTTTCTTGTCACATGGTGTCCCGTGCTACCTTGAGAGTCTACAGGAAGAAGACCATCATCAGCTACAAGTCTTCAACTTTTGATCCAACCCATGAGCCAATATCAATGTCTTCTTGATGATGTTACCCTGCTGCAGATATTCCATCATAGTAATGAAAAACTGGTAACTACTATAAGTATATATGCATACTTGTTTTTTTTGTATCAATTTACTCACTCCTTAGTCCTCTCTCTAGCTACAGAAAGGGGCATCATATTTTGTCTACCTTGCTTCCCTGAAGCAAAAAAGAACAAGCAACTTTTGCAAAGTCATGCAGCAGTTAATTAGCAGAGCTAAGTTGTCTTCTTCCAGGATGACTTCAAAACTTAGACTCTTTTTATTAGACTATAAAATGCAATAAAACAATATTATAAAATATTACCAAATTCATAAAGTAATATGTCATAATATTTATACTTGAGAGCCTCTAAGTATTCATAAACTGTGCTCAGCTTCCTGCTACATTTTGGAAATTAAACTTTACATCAGGAAGGGCTCAGAAGATCTAGTACAAAGACCCTTACAACCTTATGAAGTTACATCTCTTTTAAGAAGCAAAGGCTATCTATTTCTACCACAGTGGGGGACTGTCAGAAAGGAAAATGACACACAAATTATTTTTCTAAGTTGGAGAAAACCTAGAGAATCAGAGTTGGGGTATTCAAAAACATGTTTCTCACTTTTATTTGGCAGCCCGTCTGATTTCCATTAATTTATTCATGTACAATTATCAACTGAGTACTCACTCTAGGCTTGGCACCATCCTGAGCCTTGCACAGACAACATGGGGCAAGACAGGATGATGGGTCCTTGGCCTCCTGGAACTTTCATTCCAGTGGAACAAGACAAATGATGCACTAGGATACGAGTTCACGAGAGCATTGATTTCAGGGAATGATAGTTTACCTAGCGGTTATAACATAGCAACAGCAAGTATTGATAAAATTTTTCAGAAACCAAATGAGTCACTAAAGAAAAGCAGAATATGATGGGCATAATATTAATGTAAAATATACAATACCCATTCCATTTATAATGTCATTTTGCTACATGAAATTGAAGATACACATAAATAATTGAAAATATTGATGTTTTTAGAATGACATTTGTGGGTAATTTTCTTTTCGTATTGATACCATTTCAAGCTAGATTCTATCATATAACAATAACTTTGAACTACTTCCTTTCAAAGTCAAAGTAAAAAGATTTAATAATATTTTAATAAGGAAAAATACAAAAATGAATAATAAACTTGCCATGTTGATATGACCTACTCAGTTGTCAAAAATGAAAACAACAAAGAGTGGAGCAATCTAAGAATGTAATATAATAAAACACAAAATACAAAATTATTTATGATAGCTATTATTGTAACTGTATGATACTTTATATGCATAAAAAAGACATGAACATTGTAAAAACAACTGGTTGAGTAGTCGAGGAAATTGGCTTGAAGACTAACTTTTCTCACTCTTGAGATTTATTAAGTAATTTTAAATTGTTCAAATTATTTTGAAAAAAAAAGCACTCAAAAGATTTTGCAGCATCCTTTCTGATTTCAGAGGGGAAGCAAAAGTTTTCCTAATTTGACTTTCATATAAACTGTTATCTTATATAAGTTTTAATATATGTTACTCTTGTAAGTGAGCATCCTAAATTCCCCATAAATTCATTTTCAATTCACTACTTAATCATTGTTAGACAGACACGTATTCTGAATAGGCTGCTTCATCCATCAGAGTTGATCTCTTCAAGGTTAGTTACAAGTGGTACTTGACTTGTTTCCTGGGTCTGTTTTGTCCATGCAGAAGTTACTTTCCCTATAAATCTCGTCTGCAAATTTTCTCCTCACTGCAGTTCCTAAGAAGATCGATTATTTTCTCCAAAGTTTGTAACAAACAAACCTCTTACATTCAGAGGCAACTGGTCACCAGCATCAGATCCAATATACTGTAACTTTAGGGCCTCACACAAGGCTTTGAACAACCTGATTATGTGGGCAGTGATAGGGCCGTGACATTGTAATTGTGAATGTGCTACTGTGCATTGTTGACGACTGTTTGGTGCCCATTTCCTTCTGATGGACAATCCAGAATCCAAATGAACCACTCAGATGACTCCGGGTCTAGAACAGCTCATGTAAGACCTGAAGCGGACATTCTTATGGTGCGACTCTGAGGGTAGAGTTGACTGCTTTTTCTCTTGATCACCGAAGGGCAGCAGCAGACTTTTCGGTGTGGGAAGCATCCATAGTGACTGTTCTTCCCTTTCCAGCTTTCATTATATTCCTCAGCAATACAAAGGTCACAGTCATCTCTCCTTTCTCAGTTCATTCATTATAGATTTACATGTTTATTAAGAAGCTGCCACGTGCCAGCCAATGGTTACTTCATTGGTTGAAGCCTAGTATTAACCCTCTGCACTCAAGGGCCATCTACAAGAGCATAGACAATACATTTAAACAAGTAATTCAGTATAATGTTGTAGAGAAGAACTAGGAAGGGCATTAAATAGGGGAATAGGGCAGACCGTGGATGAATCGCAGACTGGGCACTTAGGGGGATCAGAGGAGGCAACTCTGAAAAACTGACATATGAACCCCAGTCTAAATGAAGTGAAAGGTCTTAGCAGGTAAAATTTTGGGAAGTGTGCACCTGGAAAGACCAGGACTAGTACCAAGTCCTAGCAGTAAGGACAAATTGAGCAAACCAGGAAACAACAGTAAAGATGAAATTGATGAGTAGGCATGGGGCACATCAAAGGCTGCTGAGCTCTTCTCCTGGACAAATCCCACTTGAACAAGTGTTACAGGATATCAAAAAGTTTTCCACAGGTGTTCATCTGAGATATGCCAATGGAGAATGTGAACTTTGAACTCCAGTTAAGCAAAATGTTACTCACTCTACCCCCAAAATAATTTATTCTTATGAGTTGTATATTATAAATTTATGCACTAATATTTTAATAATATTGAATAACAAAAGTTATTATTTCATACTTTGACAAAACTTTTGTTGAGATCCATATTCTGTCTTTAGATAAAAGTGCCTTGTAACATCTGGACTTTTGCCTTTTTCTTCATAAAACATAAAATATTTGCTATTTGTCTCTATAGAAAATATTTGTGGACTTGGAGGTTATAATATCCTAATTAGTGTGGTAGCCCCCCCCTTTTTTTTTTTTCAGCACCAGGGATCGAATTCACGACCTCGCACTTGCCGGGCAGGCGCTTAGACTGCTGAGTTAAATCCCTGGCCCTTGTCTTTTTGAGACAGGGTCTCGCTATGCCATTCAGGCTGACCTTGAGCTCATTTTGTAGCCCAGGCTGGTCTTGAACTCGCAGTGATCCTCCTGTCTCAGCCTCCCGAGTGCTAGGATTACAGATGTGCACCACCAGGCCCAGCGGTAGCCCATTTTTTAAAGCACCCTATGTTTTCTTTTTCTTAATTATACTTGTTTCCAGTTTTCCTAAGACAAATAAACTTATTGCTTGCCCACGCATCATAGTAATAGAAAGTAAAGAAGGCTTCAGCATGCAGACCATGCTTGAGTTCTGCAGTTGCCCTTTCTGGATCTGTCACTCTTTCTCAGAACTGTCAGTCAATCTAGTTCCCAAAACCTCACATAGATACCTCTCTTCAGAGTTTCCCACCACTACGCATGACCTCAGAGTCTTCCCACATCTGAGACCTCACAGCTAAGACCACTGAGGGTTCCTCCTACTCCCAGTGCCTCTCATCTGAAGACCACTTGCATTGGTTCTTCTCTGCATTTTCACAGACGCCTTGAGAGGGCTCACACCTCAGGCAGGCTCTTCCTGTGGGCTCCAAGCAGCACTCTTTTTATGTCATTTCTCTTCACTGCAGCCCAGTGCCAGAGACATCAGAACCTTGTGGCCAACCCAGTGCCACTGTCAGCCTTATTTCACTTCTAGAGAGCTGGTTGTTATGTTCTCGGTCATTCTCTGTGTAGAGCATGCGCTTTCTCTGTCTTTGAAGCTGGATAGTGCCTCTCCCTCTTGTTGGAAAGGCATCTTCCCCATCCTTCTCGACAGTGGACATCCTTGACCATTTCTAGAGACCAGGTCCTCACTCTGCTTTCCAGCTTGGACCACACAGAACAGGCTCAGTCCTCTCTTAAGTAACTGACCAATACCTGGCCTATAACCTACTGGTAACCTACGCTTGACCTGTAACCTACTGGTAACCTATACTAGAACCACCCAGGATGCTTATTTTAAACCGTAAACTCTGGGGCGCTTTGTTAGACATAGTAAATCAGCCTAGGGGAATAAAATCCCAGAATCTGGCTTTGATCATACCTCTAAACTGTCCAATGCTATCTAAAACAGGAAAATTTTTATATTATAATTCAAAAGATAATTTATATTTTATGAAATGCTACAGAAAACTATATATAAGCATGTAAAATATATGCACAGAATACATATGCATATGTGTGCAGGTTTGCACAGAGAGCCCATATAGAAAAGACATTGTAAGTAAAAGGAGCAATAAAATGTTTCTGATATTTTGTTCAGCACACATTTATTAAGTAACTATTGTCCCAAAAAGACGTTATTCTGTGTGCTTGAAATAGAAAAGTCAGAAAAATAGACAAAAAAAATCCTTGCCTTTGTAGAAATTATTAGGCAAATGATTGCTAAATAAATGTATGCATTTAGAGTGTTTTTTAAAAATCATGACTAACAGGAAAGCAAATTAGGGAAGAGGAATGGGTAGAACACATGCTGAGAGGGGGGCTTCAAATGTAAACATGGTAATCTCACAAAGTCTTTCTTTTCCTTTTTCTCATTCTCATTTTCTTAAATTCTTATTATTCACAGTGTATTCCCTTACTTATTACTAAGTTGGGTTTTTCTGTTTTTTTGCCAGTAATTCTATGGAAAACAGACTGACAAAGTAAAGCCCAGCATTTTTAAACATTCTACCTTTACTTTTGACTTTAAAGTAGTCAAAGTTCTGTTTTCTGAAGTTCCTTAGGTGAGTTCTCTTCCCATGCAATAAGGTTAGCTTTCATTTGTAGTATAGTTAGATTTATTTATTATAGTTTCTGCTCCATGTTGGGTTTTCCTTATATTGTGCTTGATTTTGGTTAAATGTTTGATCATGTTTTCTGCTTACTTGAGCTTTTGGATGTGTTTTTTTATTACTATGGTCCTAAGTGTCAAACCAATACAATAAAGGGTACCCAGAAAAGTGTTGCCCCTCTTATGACTGCTGCCCTGTTCCCATTCTACATTTTGTCCCCCATTTTCTCATCCACCTAGGGAAGTAATTGATCTATTTAATTTCTTGTTTATCCACCCTGTTTTTCTTTCATACAGAGGAGCAGATGGAGGTAGACTTTCTTATTGTCCCTTTTTCTAAAATGAAAAGGCATATACTACAGGTAATTCTTTACTACTTTCCCTTGGTAGCATATTTTGGAATGATTCCAAATCAGTTTGTAGAACTCTCTCTCATTCTGCTTGTAGCTGCACTATACTGCAGTTTTTGAATGTGCCATAGTTTATGGAACTACTCTTCTATGGATGGAAATTTAAATTGTTCCCAATTTTTTTCCATCACAAACTATAGTGAATAACCCAAGCATATGTGTTTTCATATTGCTGGGAATGTGCCTTCAGGGTAGACTCCTAAAAGTGGAGGCTCAGTGTAAAAAGTAGGTGCATGTGTGATTCTGTTAGATTTTGCTAATTCCCCTCCTTAGGGTCTGTAACTGTCAGCATTTCCATCAGCAAGATGGTTCCTGTCTTCTTGCAGCCTCACCAACACCATGTATCGTTGCAGTGCTTCACAGTTACCGGTCTGATAGATTAATTCTGGATTCTGTTCGTGTTTCCTTTTTCATTTTTTTAATTCACAGTGATTAGTCCTTTTCTGTTAAGGGCCATTTTTGTTCTGTCTCTCTCTCTCTCTGTCTCTCTCGCTTTCTCTGTCTCTCTGTCTCTCTGTGAATTGTCCCTGTTTTTCTTAATTTTTAAAAAATCAGCCTTTTTGTCCTTTTGTGCCTTATTGTTAGGATATTTTTCTATATTGACGACACATATATAAAACTCCATTAACAGTTTGATGGTGGCATAAGGTACTCAGGTTTTCTTCCAGTTGCCTTTTGACTTCATTTAGGTATTTTCCTCTCTTTATTATTGATATATTAGGTACAATATTTTTCACAATGCAGTAGCAAGTTTTCAATCTTTTCTTCTGTTGCATTTGGATCTGAAGTCATAGATAGAATCCTGTTTCTGTACCATGGTGAAAGTGGAGTTTGCTCACATTTTCTTCTAGTGCTTGCACAGTGTCAGTTTTTACATTTAGATCCTTAATCTATTTGGAGTTTATTCTTGTACATGGTATGAAATATGAATCTAATTTTATTTTCCAAAAGACTACCTAGTTGCCTGTACACCATTTATTAAAAAGTTCTTCTTTGCTCCAGTGCTTTGAGAAGCCACTTTCATTGTATAATCAATTTCCATAGATACTTGTGACCATTTCTGGACTTTCCTTCTACTCCACTCATCTGTTAGTCCACTCAAGCACAAGAAAGTGGTTGAATTATAAAAGCTTTAGAGTGTATTAGTCTTTCTTAGCATAGGATAGTCCCCTTCAGACTTTTTATTTTCAGTAATTGCTTTTCTTGTTGTCCATGTATATTTGTTTTTGCATACTAACTTGTCAATTTGTGTAATTGAGTGAAATAACACAAATAAAAATTTAAGTAAAAGTTTAGAAGGCAGTCAAGAAAGACAGGAAAAAAAGAAAGATCAGAAAAGCACAGTTTCCCTCCCAAGATTCTTACAAGCCAGAAGGGAACACTCTTACCGGTGGTGCTGATGGTGCCTGGCCATTAGCCATGCCTAGGCACTGTAGCTGGCCCGGAGGCACAATAAAGAAACTGACCAAGTGTTCCTTCCCATGAAGATGTACACATGGGTCTTGAAATTATTTAGCACAGTTTGAAACTTGCCTGTTTGTACAAGCTTTACTCTTCTTGCTACAAATTCTCAGGATGTGAAATAGAGAAACTTAAGATACTCCAGCATTACTCCGGCTGGATGACTCATGCATCTCTCCGTCTCTCGACAGCCTTCACATCAGCGCTCTTGTCTCTTCTGTCATACATCTCCAGTCCTCCCACCTCTTCCTGGCTCCCTTCTACTCTCCCCACCTGGGCAGCCAGACCAACACAATGTGTGTCTGCATGACTACATTCATGCTCTAAATTGCCTCTCTTTTTCTTTTTTGTGTGCTTTTCTTTCCCCCTAGCCAGAATCATTTGTATATACATGAATCCGATCCTGTAGCCTGTGTCTCATGCTTCTGCCACCATAAGTTTCTATTTCACTATAGTCCTGAGAGCACTTTGGCTAACCATGGACCAGAATCTCTGAAACCATAAACCCAAACAAATTTTTCCTTTTTTTTTTTTTAAAGTTGGTTCTCTCTAGTGTTTTGTTACAGCAACACAAAGCTAACACAAGAAATGCCCTGTTCCTTCTTGCAGGTTCGGTCCACGCCTGTAGATTCTGCTACCTTTTACCTTTGGCTGGTCAACCTCTAATGATCATATTCATTTCTTGAGGAGCCTTCCTCTGCGTAGCCAGCCTTCACTTAGATCTCCCATCAGCACACACCTCAACTACCTGCCCCTCCCGGAAATCTTCCTCTCACAGTCTTGACATTCACAGATTGAAGGGATGAAGGAAAGAACAAAGAAAGAAGCAATGTATCCCAGACTGAAAGTTTCCAACATCTGAATAGTACGATGTCATCAGTATTTTGGGTGTTAGCGTGGAAGGACTAGTTGCTGTAGAAAGCTGAGTAAAGCTTACTTACTTGCAGAAGACTCATTTAGATTTATGAATTTAAAATGTATGCCTTTTTATACAGTCTTCTATAATTACTGAGGTTTGGATTACAACTTGCCATTCTAGATTTTTATTTCAAGCACTCAGATAACAAAAGGCAACCATTTCTTACATTATCTCTAACATGGCCAGGTGTTCTTTCCTCATCAAATTGTTAAAGGAAACACACAAAACATATGTTTCCCATTTTTCCTGCATAATCTGGAACTATAGGAATGCAGGATGCTTATACTCTCAGCAGAAATGACTGAGCATGAAATATTCATAAGCTTGATGTTTGTGATTATTAAGTAAAGGCCAATTTCAGTGAATTTTTCATTTTAAAAAAATGTAGTTATTTGTTAAACAAAAAATTGAATATTTGCTTTATGATAAGTCTAACAATAGGAGCTGAGATTCTCCCAGAGATATATTGAAGACTCTTGAAGATAAAGGATAAAAAGTTCTTAGGAAGTATAGATGTATTTGGGAATCAATACAACCAATACATATCATCTTTGGTGTCTTACAAAAGTCTCTGTCATCATATTTATTTTAGTTTTCACTAGAGAAGTAGTACATATATAAGGCTTTGGGATTTGAAGACAGTCAGATCTGAAGGTGAGTTTTTTCCTGTAACTTATTTCTTCTTGTGATATTGGACCTGTTACTACACTCAGCTTCAGTTTTTCTCTCTGATTTGTAAAATGGCAGCAGAACTAGAAGAAGTCCACTAGGATGACCCCTAACAGTATGCAAGGTAATGCATGCCCAGTGTCTTGCCCAAAATGTGTACTTAAGGCATGTCAGATCTTGATTTATTTTTACAGGTTGTTAATCTAATATATTCTCCTAAAAATTGGTACCAATCCTATGCAAGTGGAAACCACTGTGGAAAACTCTGAGTCAACAATCTACCTGCTAAGGTAGAACAAAAAGTTTGTATTTGTATTTGTATTTGTATTTGTATTTCAAAAAGCTGATTCAAAGATGTTACTTGTTACCTTCACAACTTTCAGCAAGTAACTAGCTCTACATTCTTGATCTATAAAGTGAAGATGATAGCTGTTTTGGTTGCATAAATCTAGTGAACTCTCAGAGGTCAAAATATTTTATATATCTTGATAGTTCTAAAACTAGCAATTTTAGTCTCTTTAATTCTTTCATTTAACAAGTTTTTAGTGAGTACTTGCACTTTGAACAGCATTAAATTTACTGAAAGAGCAGAGATACATCAGATAACATGTTCCAAAAAACCCTCATCATATCTGTCAATTAGAAGACACTAAGCTTTTGGGTTTTTAAAAAACCAGTAAATTCACTACTATAAATGGATCAATTAATATTTTCAATATATGTCCCAAACCTAAACACAAAGATTTGTAATGAAATACAAAAAGATTGAAAGATTGAAACACTGCTCGCAATAACAAACGATAAGAACTCTAAGGCATCATTAATAATGCAGAGAATAAATAAATACAATATATCAGTGTAAAGGAATATCATGCAACTCAGAAAAGTGCACCTAAATGAAAGACAGAATTTTCATGGGAGAAAATGCCATATAGTGGTTTGAGCTACAGAGTCTTAAGTACCTGGATTCAAATCACATTTCCTTTCCTACTGTATCATCAGGTGTAGGGGCCTCGACTGCCCTGTGCTTTCCTTTTTCTGTCTCTTCAATGGTGGCACAAACTCCTCTTCTACAGGCTGTTTTAAGGGCGATGTGGAAATCACATCCAAAAGAATCAGGTTTAGCATGCTTACCATGAAAAGTGGGTGCATCTACTGTTGTCAATGTTATTATTATTATTGCAATGAACTACCTCAAAGTCATGTAGCCAGGAAGCTGAATGAGTGCCTACAAGCCACTACTGTGGCACCTCAGTTCACCAACTTAATTCTTTCAATGATTCAGAATTAAATGAGAACTGAATCCCATTCAATGGTTAGGTTCAGTGTTGACCTGGATTTGATTCGATTCTCCTTCAATTCATTTTGTGACCAAAATCATGGAAAGAATTGTTTGTGAACTGAGGTACCACTATATCTGTGTAAAAATTAGCTTGTGCTGTAGGATGAAGAATGTATGTTTAAACGTCTTAGTCACACTTCTGGGATAATTGAGGAGAAATTCACATACTGTTACTTGTTTATGGGGTAAATAGAAAGCTAAATGATGTGGATGGAAAAGAAGAGGAATGATACTTAATTTGAAAAGAACATCAATCTGTCTGAAATATTGACCCTGTCTATCACCTTTTCAAAAAACAAATAATAAAACCCAGTTGAATAAATGAGAAAATGGATACAACCATATTTATTCAAGTTGTAATTGTATATTGTTGACATCTCTCTCACCAGAGCCACATTGATGAGTTTAACATGGGTGTGTGAGTGTGTGTGTGTGTGTGATGACTGTGTGTTGGTGCCTCAGACCTCCAGAGTTCACTGTCTTCAAGGTAAAGAGGGGTAAAACCCTCAAGATCTTCAGCAAGCCCTTGAATACTTTCAGCAGTTAAATATCCTGGGTGAATGAGAAGGCGTGCATCAGGAGAAGGGACTCCTCCAGTGAGCAGTTCATGTCTGAGGCTCTCTGCTTTCACACAGCTGCACGTGGGAGGCCCCAGAGTGCCCTGAAATCCAGCCAACTGAAGTCTGTCTCAATAAATGTACAGACAGGCTTCATTAAAAGGAGTTGTTTCCTTGAGGCCTCTAATGCCATTAAAACTAAAGAGAGAAAAGTTTTAAAAATGTAAAGGACCCTCTCTCCCCTGCAACAGGGCATCAGTCTGTGTAAATAGTTCTTTAAGTCACTGCAGAGTCACTCGAAGTGTATTATTTAATCAATGTGGGCGAAGCCTCAAGGTTTCCAGCTTTTGTGCTTATGCTGTAGGGAGGAAGCTTCTCAGTGCTCTGTGACTTTCAAAGGGTTCTTGGACAAAGATTTTCCTAGAGGAATGATCAGCAGCATGCAATCCAAAGTCAGAAAGCTCAGCCTTGAGACAGGAGTCTGGACACAATTCTTTGCACTGTCACCACCAAGTCAGACAACATTGATGAGCCTATCTTGCTCTTTGCTGGTGTCTCCTGACCATGCAGGTGTATGGCAAAGGACCTAGTTTCAGAGGAAAAACACAAGATCACAGGTCCTTCCCTTCAGAGGTGTGCAGAAAGGGCAGCAGACCCTTCTTCTCAGCAGGAATCCCTCAGGTACCTGCTGTACCAAGGCATAACAATGCCATTGCTTTGCTTTCCTCGGATCTGTGGACACAGACTGAGTTGTAATCATGGTCCTGCCTCATGCTAATTACATGGCTCTAAACACACTATCTGACCTATCCAGACCACATTTCTCAAATCTGTATAGGGCAATAAATGAATTCATTCCACTAATATCTACATAGTTACTCTTTGCAGGACTTGGACTTTTAGAGTAGTTCTAGGGGAACAACCCTCCTAAAACGGGATATGCTACTTCAGGTTACTGACGGCTATGGGGTAGTCCTCCAAGGTAATTCATAATATAATGGGTCATTCCTCCTAGTGTTATTGATAACGATGGAATAGTCTTCCAAAGTCTATGAAACATAGCTCATAAGATTGTTGAGATTCTGAAAGCAGAGGTTTTTACTCTTTAATCCAGAAAATGTAGGTAAAACTGTGCATGGTGTCTATCAGATATTAGGCAGTGAGCATCCATGAACATTATGCATCTTGGGCTAATTTTCCATTTCTCAGAGAAGGCTTCTTCTGACTGGTCCAAATCCTTCTGTTACAAAATTCATGAGTTCAGGTACCTGCTTCTCCATGGTCTTACCACATTTATCATTTCACATAATATTCAATGATTATTTGATTAATTTCTGATGTACAAGAGCTACATCAGGACAGGGATATGGGCTTTTGGTTGGTATTACTTTCCTCTATTTTTCACAAGGGTATTGCCCAATGATTATCTGCTAAATTTACACATTCATATTTTTAATGAATAAGCGACTATGTTGAACAATGAGTCTCACTCTGTCTCTGTCTCTGACTCTGTCTCTGTCTGTCTCTCAGCCCTCCCCCATTTGATTGCAGAAAACCAGGACATTATTTTTCTTACTTATCCAAGCCAGGATCTAAATATCTAAATACATAGCTTCGCTACTGGATAACTGTGAGTCAGTTGCAACACAAGAACGATACTGAGGAGCCTGAATTTCTCCAGTGTGTGATAGCAGTTCTCTAACCCAGAGCTGTGTATGACCTTACTGGGCTTCTCAGCTCCTCCTGCATCTTTTATGTTGTTAACTACATTTTGAATATGTTCAACTCTGTGGTTGGCTTTTGATGGCCTTGATAGGCCTTCCAAGGGGTCTTGTGATGGAGAAATTGTCCTCCAAATTCTTTGGGTGCTCCCTGTGCACTCTCCCTGGGAGGTGCACTAGCAGTAAAATGCACACAGCCATAATTACCTCTGAAATAATAAAACCGCATACTGTTTTAGCGCCTGGGAAGGATTTAGCTGAATGCCCATATTAACTTGAAACTCTGAATAAAGAAAAAAAGAACACCTGCTTTTGACAGTTTAACAGCATTTGGGCAGCTCTGTGGGTATACTCTGCATGTCGTGGTTGGGCCCAACCCAGCCTTGCTTCCTCACTTTCTGCACTTTTTTCTACTGTGAGTTATTTGTCCTCCCCAGAATCTACCCACATTCAATTTTCATTATCATTCCAAACAGCATTTTCATTTTGGATCTATGGAAGCCCAAGGTCATGACAGAGAATAAAATCAAATTAAGAGAGGGTCAAACATTCAGGATAACCAAGGCATGCATCAGTATAAAATCGTTAACAGAAGGGCAACCTTTAAAGGTTTATGTAAACATAAGGAAGACAAATGTAGATGAGCACAGGCTGAAGAACTGGGTGACCAAACTGTGAGTCACCTTAAGGAAACAACTGGGTGCATAGTAGACATTCAAAGTTGTATTTGGCCGATTCTATAGGAAGATGAATTGGCCTGGTTTATCTGTGATATGTGACGTGTGTGTGTGTGTGTGTGTGTGTGTGTGTGTGTGCTATAAAATGGGGAATCCTAGGAAAACCAAAATGAATTCGTGACCTTAGATTAACATACACTGACTTTGGAAGTTTCTGACAGCTCGGATTTATCCAACGAGCCCTCCTTGATAACCAAGCTCTCACGAGGGACCTCATTTCATTCCCTCCTCCTCTTCCAGCCGAATCAGTTCAAAGCATAGCCTTGCAATGCGTCCCTCAGTGGACAATGTACTTGGAAGTGGAAGGGATGAGCAAAAGAAGGAAGACGCATTCCTCTTTGATATGTCCAACATCTTCTTTCTTTCCTTTTAATCCCTTTTCAAGCAAAGAAATGTGAATTCAGGCTTCTGAGAACTTCTAAAACATAATTTCAAAGGCAGGGCTGATTCTCTGAAAAGTCATCAAATGCTTTGTCTGACAGTGGTCCCTGCCCAGAAAATGAACAAGATTCTTCCAGCAAGATGACTACAATGGTATCAAGTGCATGGAGATGTACAGACTCAGACAGGGAAGCAGCAAAAATCTGACTGGAAACAGAAAATCCTGCAGCCTCACACCAGGCTCCCTGGAGTATAGTTACTGTTCTTGCAATTAGAAAATTCTTGAGCCATACAAGACAGAAAAGGAAAACAGGAGACAACAAAGAATTGAAATCAGAGTATAAGAAACAAGACATAAAACTACAGTTGCTCTATTTATAGTCTAGAAGACAATGAGTAAAACCTTCAAGGTAAGAAAGGGAAAGTAGATCAGAGTTCGGAAATTCCTTTGGGACATCAGAAAAATGAAGCTAGAGACTCCTACATGGAAGATAATACGGACAGCAGTGCCTGAAGCTAACAAAGAAAAATTCTGGAGTGGATATCACAGAGTTACAATGCAGTTAAAAAAATAGATAAATCCCAGCATCAAATCATGCAGATGGTTGGCTCACCCCAAGCTAGGAATTCAAACCATAGAGGGTACCCAGAATGAGCATGCGGCTCTGCTGGCAAAAACAAAAAACAAAAAACAAAAAACAAAAAACCCAAGGCTTCTGTGGTTCCCACTGTCTCTAAGGCACTCCTCCCTTTTATTTTTAATGGGACCTCCGGCAGCACTGCTATAGGAAAGGACAAAACTAAACAGGCCTCCCATGGAGGAATACCATCATTCATAAAACGCCAGCTTTTCTTCTCAGTGAACGGCAAGTCAGGGGCCACTTTAACGAGGAGCAACAAGCACAAGCGCAATAAGATAAACCAAACGGAACCTCAAATGCTATCCCAGTTAACAGCTGCAGTAAACTAAGAAACAGTGTATGCATCAAGTCCTCCTGTTTCAGCAATCACAGGTATAAATTGAGGTTCATTTAGAATGCTGGGTTAAGATAGATGATGTGTCCTGGGTGTGGTTGGTATATGTGTGTGTGTGGTACCTTCTGCTCTATCCTGTCGAGGCTGCTTGGTTCTGGTGGAATATCCTGCCTCATGTGTGTCCAGCATTTGATAGATATGTAGTGGAAGCCTACCGTATAGAAATTTAATCACTGGTGAGTATATATTCTGATTTGAAAGATACATTTGTGTATCTAAAGAATAAAGCAAGGCAAGTAAATAATTTGTGATGGGAGAGACTGAGCCATGACATCAACACCTAGGATCCATCTAGGAAGCAGGAAATGGCCAGCACAAGAACCCTTGTGCTTTCATGTTCCCAGGGGCTACCAGGAGGACACAAAACTCACAGAAACTTGGGCCAGGGTGCTGTGTACGAAGTGGACAGAAGCAGTGGAGTTGGCATTGGATGACTTGCTTCCTTTCTAGTAGAAGGCCTTAAATTTGAGTTCTTTTCTCACATAGACATTGGCAACAAGACTTCTTAAATGGTTTCATTTAAGAAAAAACAAGCATGATGCTTAAAAGAGAGAATATAGGGGATTGACTTATCACTCTACACCTCTAGGATTTAATCCATGTATGCATTCGTTTTTTCACTTGCTTCTTTTATATAAATATTCTTTTATAAATAATCCTGGGCCATGGGGGAGAAAAATGAAGAAGGCACAATGCCAGAATACAAAAGAAGAATTTTGGTGATGACATCAGTCCAACAAATAGATGACTACAGTGCTGTTATCTTTGTTTGTGCAGTTACCATTGTTTGAGTAAAAGTTCCACATGGTTTTGATATCAGATGATGGGATCTTGTGACCCAGAGATGGTAGAAATATGACTGGGTCCAAAATTGCAGACACATACACACTCTTGTACCAGCCAAAGCTTTATTGGAGGGCAGCAAGGGGCTTCGGCTGAAGGGAGCAAGCAATCTATTGAAAGAATGATCAAGCTGCTACTGCTGCTCGCGGAACAAAGAAAGCAGCAGGTTTGTAAAGATGTGCCGGGGCAGGCTAAAGTTGGCAATTTCCATGGGCCAGGGGCACAGTTCCAAAAGCTGCTTCTTCTTCTGATGGCCAACTCATCCTGGATACTGTTGAATTTGCATGGATCTGGCACTCTAGCCTTGGACGAACATTTCTGCCTTGTACTTGCTGGGCAAACAGGTAGTCAGCTTCACTTAGGAACTGTTGAGTGACCCTAGCAGCTGGTGTCATCATCCTGCATAAATATCCTTGCCTTATAAAAAGACATGAGAACCTCAGTACATGAGTTACTGGAGAAGTACAAGGGTGGAGTAGAAGAGACACATACCAGCTCCACTGGGCAATGGCCTACATGTATCCTGGATTAGACAAACAATTCATCAGTGATCAGCGTTTCCATGCCAAGTTGAGTGAAACCTAACCCCAGTATTAGGACAGCAAAGGGGAAAGACACATTATGAAGAGAGAGATGCCTAGTCTTTTATCCTACTAGTCATTTGTTAGACTTCTATAGGCCCAAGTGAAGTGCCCTTCGAGTCTCTGGGAAGTAGCCTAGGCAACGGGAATCGTGACCTGCCTGGCAGACGTGTTACCCACAGCCAGGCTACTGAGAAGCTAATAATTCATTGCTTAGTTGTGTGACCTCTGATATTAGTGATTTTAAATTGACTAAGACCAAGTGAAGCTAGAGGGATTATTTAGGTTTTTTCTTGGCAACATTTTCTCATTTTATGTAAACATTCTGCTTTTGTGGTTTTTGTCCTGGTGGTTCTGTTGAAACCCACCAGGTAGAAACCTGCATTGTGTCCAGGGGCTTCTTTTGACCCAGGCTTCTGCCCCACCATTGTCCCTCCACTGGTGGCTCCTAACTCTCTTGGGCTGAGGTAGGACTGTCCACTAGGGGGCTCTCATAGGAAGTGAGAATCTGTATCAGGTAACACCCATGGGGCACGACTGAGAATGAGGCGGAGCTGGTCAAGTCAATTTGGGTAGAGAACCAGAGCTTGCAGTGGGGGTTTCCAGGCAGAGCCAGGCCTGGTGGAAGCATGGATCCAGCGCACAACATCCATAGGGAATCTGGGGCTTGGTGCTGCTGGTAGAATGGCACTTCTTACAAAGTTTGGGAAGCATTCTAATAGAGGGTAAAGTGGGGGGTGGGTAGAGAAGAAGGGGTCTGTGCCTCTGGAGCACTGGGATCAGAAAGGTCACACACAGGACACATACATGAGTAGATAGGCCAATGATCCAATTTCACAGTGCAGTTTTTAAACGGACAGAAAGGAAGGGTGGAAGACATGTACAGCTCAGGCAATGGAGGAGGAATATTAGAAGGCTAACTCAGGATAATAGCATTTTATTTTGCCAAATAAACCATAAATGCAAAGTTCCCAAGTATTGAATGGATTTCCTATTTGCTGCCTTCATAAATCATCACAGATTTGGTGGCTGAAAGTTAAACAGCTATATTATCTTCTCGTTCTGGTGATGAGGGTCTCACTTCAATAATGTCAAGGTGTTGGCAGAATTACATTTATTCTATAAGCTCTGGAGACAGGGTCTTCATGTAACTAAGTTGCTCAGGCTAAGCTGGAACTGATGAGCCTCCTGCCTCAGCTTCCTAGAAGTTTTCCACTTCTTGGGATCCAAGTAATAACAGTGTAGCCACATGGATAAGGGGGCGTAATAGTCCAGTCTGGAAAGCCTTATTCTTATCTGTAAAAGTACTCTCTGCAATGGAAAGAGTATGACCCATGATTCTAAGGATTAGCAAATGGACACTTGGGGGAAGGACACATTATTTTGCATACTGCAAATATGTTGAATGGAAACTATCTAGCCTTACGGAAATTTCTCCCCATTGTTCTTACCTCAGCTTGAAGCAGTGATGGTCTCACTTAAGACCCTGACTGGCCTATAGAAAGACATGGAGAGCAGGATGGTCATGCTCAGGTAAATGACTTCACATTTGGGAGTCACAGAGTCACATCTTTCCTAGTTAAAAAGGAGATTCTCTCAATATCCAGTTAACTCACATACTTTGCTGTTACTAACCAAAAAAAGGTGGCCTTTTCTTTCCTCATTTTTAAGCCCCACTTACAATGTTCAGATGCCTTCAGTATTACTTTATACACAGCATAAATTGATATCCTTAACTGCTTAGGTTTTGAGCACCACTGCCTTAAATTTTGTCGCTGAAAATTTTACCTTGGACAGCCTATGGTTTGCAAGCCTGTAGCACACACTTACTTTGCAAGTGAGTGGCCTCACCCCCACATCTATCTACGGAAGGTTTGGTCTTGTCACGAGGGAAGCATTTATAGATTTGTATGGATGCAGACAAACCCCGCTAGCACAGAAGCCTACCTGGTCTGTGCAAGTATATTAGTCACTTCTTCCAAAGGGGGGAAATTAAATAACGTCATGCAGCACAATAAATGAATCTACAGGGAGGGAACGTAGCTTCATTTAGAGGGAAGAAAAAAGTACAGAGATACATGACAATATTTAATAGCCGAGAGAAGTGACTGAGCTCAGCGCGAAGTTTGGTAACCCTCCACAGCTCCAGAGTTTGCCAGCTTTGTTTATTCCTTTGTGACAGATGAGACTTACTAAAGTGTATTTATTTTCACGCTTTCCTTTGACTTTGTTTCTAAGTCACTTTCTTCCAACTGTATAATTTGCTGGGGCTCCACAAAATTATCTCGTAGCCCAAAAGAGAAAGTGGAAGAACACGTTAGAGAAATGATCTCCCCTGCTAATGTTACTAGGAGTTAACTGTTTAGGTTTAAGCCAAAGGGAAGATAAGCAGAAGGTCAATGTTTTATGTTATTAAGTGCTTTTGGCTCCTGCATTTATCTTCCAGATGAATCACAAACATCTTTCCCATTTTCCTACCTACAGCTTATGGAAGAGGTACTAAAAGTTTCCTCTTAAGGAAACATTTAAATTTTAAAAATAAAAAGTCCAAGCCAGTGTAAGGAAGAAATCGATTATTCCTACCACTGTGACTGGTAATTAAGCATCAAAAGCTAAGGGGTGGCCATAGAGCTGGCCAAACATTATTTCTGGTATGACCCTGAGGGCGTTTCAGGAGGAGATTAGCATTTGAATCAGGCAGAGTAAATCTTAAACATAAAGGTGAAAACAAGAAGAAGTGTCAGTCTATGGTTTCTCTTAAAAGCTGTCAAGCTCATTATAAAGAAATGGATTATAAAAAATATATGAATTTCAACCCAACTCCTAGCCATGCAGAAATAGTATAAGGAACATCACGTAAATGCAATACTACATCCTCTCCTATAAATGCACATGAACAGATGGATGAAGGGGTTGATGTGTGACAAATGAGAGCAAAAAAAGGATATATTCCAGAGGATAGTTGATTTTTAAATAAAGAATTAAATATTTTATTACATTTACAGAAGAAACAAATTAAAAGAAAGGTAGCTATTCAAATGCAAATAAATGACTCTACTCCAAATAAGCAGTTCATTTTAACCTTTGTAAAATTTAGGATATATTTTACATAACATTAACAATCTGTAGTCATTTTTAACCTATGACTTAACAGTTTTGATTTACTCAGTTGGATGAATAAGAATGTTAATACTTCTTTTGATCTTTTTTGCCACCTTCTCATTTGTTATGAATTATAATATTTTTACTTCATCAGGCTTATTAAATTCATATTCTACTAAACAATTTTATAGCTGCTGATCATCAATCTTCTATCAATATACACACATGCAGATATAAATTCAGTGTTTGTCATTTATCAATCCTCTGTCACTCCTCCATTTGAAGTTTTCTATGTAGGTTAAGGTCTGAAATGGTTGAATTATGCTGCCAGGTAATTTTTGCAAGAAAGAATACCTGGGCAATTCAGACTGAGAAAGTTGGCTTATTCCCTTCATAATTGAACAACTTAATTGTGTGTAAGATGTCTTCTTCACACCTTCAAGACTTTGCTAACTTTGCAATTTTCCTCTGAACAATGTGCTCTCCTCCTTGTTACCACTCACTTTGACTTTCTGCAAATGTCACAATCTTCCATCGCACTCAGGACTGATGGATTCTAAAACACACAGTCTTTCGATGTAAAGTCTGCTCTTGCTGTGTTTAGCGTCTTTGCCTTATCATGATTAATTTGTGAAGTAATTCACTTGACAAATGCTCATGGAGGGTGTACTCCATGCCCCGCATTTTACTAAGCACTTGGCATATAAAGGATTTCGGATCATTGCCAGGCCCTCCATGAGTCGTCTCCACCTGGAATGGAGAACCATCAGGTAAAAAGAAAATCACAAAATGAAAAGTATTATATTTTAGAGCTACAAGGAAGATGTCTGTAGGTTGCTTAAAGAAACTAAGACTTACTTTTGCAACAAGTTTTATTGCATTTTACTCTTACATAGAAAAAGGAATACAAAAATACTGGTGGAGGTATGGTGGATTCTAATGCTATCAAGCAAATCAAATTTCCCTAAATGATTTCTCAAAGTTGGTAGTGTTAACATTTGGGGATATATGGTTCTCCCATATGGAGTCTGGGCAGTGCAGTGCTGGATCTCTAGCACCTGACTTTTCCCCATACTACCCTAAATGACAATACCACCCTAAGTGTCCCCAGGGTGTGCACCCCAGGTAAGAACAGCCCAGATAAGAACACTCTGCTAAGCAACCTTCCTTCTGTTCTTCCCCCTTTGATAAATGCCAGCTGTTGGTTTATGATACATGGTCTTTATTATGTTGGGTTATGCTCCTTGTACACCTGATTTGTTCAGATATTTTTTATTATGAAACAATGTTGAATTTTATCAGGAGTCTTGTTTGCATCTATTGGAATGATCAAATGACCAACCTTTCTTTTGAATCTTTTTTTTGTTTGTTTGCTTCATTATTGTCCTACAAAGTGGAGACATCTGGTGGTAAGTTCTTTTCATCTTTTTGAATCACATATGCACACATCGTCTCTTTGAAATGTTAGGAGGGTAAGATTAATGAATTTATTATCTTTAAACATCTACTGTGCTCACACTCTGAGAAATGGTTTTCTTCTAAGTTAACACTGACAGGCCCAAATTTTCAGGTTATCAACTGTGTTGTTCAGCAAACCAAGGGCACAAATGTCATAGCTGTGGTTTTGAGTAAAGTTGAATATATTATTACTTCTTAAAATGTCTTCATCTTTCTTCTCTGGTTAAATACATCACAGTTGATAATTTTTCAATACAATCCAGAGATTTCACTGGTCCAAATGTGTAAAGTGCGGCAAATGATTGGATAATGCTTAGTGGACTAATCAAACTCACATGTCAACATTCATAATGCTGACAAAATAAACATAACAAAATATAGCCTGTGGAGTTCACCTTATGATGTTGGATAGAAAGTAGAAAGGAAATCGCTAAATGTTTGAATGAAGGACATTTTGATAAATTAAAGCACTTACAACATATGTTGTAAAAGATGCATTATTTTAATTTCATTTTTTTCTTACAAAAGCACTTAAATTCTGTGTGATCATTTGCAGTTGGGCATTACAACATGTAAGTGTGGTAAACCAGACATTACAGAAAAGTGAAAGTGAATTTATTTTCACCATCTGTTTCATTTCATAAGTGAGAGTAAAAAGAAGCTATTCAAGGCCAAAGTACTAATTTATGTAACCATGTTGGGAATGAAGTCCTGTGTGCTTTAGAAACACTAATTCATTAGATTTCCATATCAACCCTCTGAGATTACATTTATTTTCATTTTTATTTTTCAGATGATGAAAGAAACGGACGAAGTAACTTGCTTTATGTCACACAGTTAATTGCATAATCTGGCCTGGATGGGTTTCTGTTATTAATTGCTTATAGCTATCTCTCAACAAAAGTAAGCTAAAGGTCAAACATCCTGAATATTTGTTTAGTCAATAAATATGAAATTACAGTTATATTCACGTAATGTAAGTATGTGTTTATGCATATTCTCAGTATATTCTGAGGAAAGTGTGAAAAGGTCACTACCTCCTCAAGGATGTCATTAAGAGTAACCTAGAAACATCCATAAATCTCAAAATTCCTGCCCATGGCAGTCCCACTGCCTATGATATCACTGCTGCAATGGAAATAA
>RJWT010000579.1:0-62762 GCA_004365215.1 Cuniculus paca
GTACAATGTAAGGGAGGAGAAGAGGCTTGCCCTTTTCCCTCTCTTTTGCTCTGGCTGCTGCCTTGAAGTGTTGCCCCAGTGCCATGCCACTCTGCTTGGGAGCCAGCTGATTATGGACTGAAATCTCCAGAACTGTAAGCTAAATAAACCTTTTCTTCCCTAATTTTGGGTGTCAGGTGTTTGTCTCAGCAACAAAGAAAAGTAACCAATACACTGCGCTAGAGGCAATAGCAGAACAAAGCACAAGAAAAACAAAAAACAATAAAGCCAGATAAATAACAATAGTAGAGAGCCCAAAACAATAGCAATATAGGCTTTGTAAACAAGGCAATAGGAAGATACCAAAGGTTGTTACTGTGTATAGTCGTCTTCAAGAGTTGCTCAAATTACCAGGTATAGGCATACAGAATTGGTTCAGACCTTTGAATGTTAATTGTTTTAAGAACTAATAAAATTAGTAGTACAATCATCTCATCTATCATAAGTATATATACATGTATATATATACAAATTTATATATTTTCTTTTCCCTTCCTTCTTTTCTCCATTTCCCTGAGTTGTTTTATCCTTTAGAAGTTTCTTACCCTTTCCTCATATTTATCAGGGATTTTGCATCTTATTGAGTCTTTCAGTTTCTTACACCAGGGAGACAATATGGTGTTTACTCATGTGAGTTTGATTTATTTCACTTATGAGTATGGCCTCAAATTGCATCCATTTACCTATGAAAGCCTCAATGTGATCTTTCTTTATAGCTGAAGAAAAAGTGAAATCATCGTACCACAGGGATATGTGTTCACCCATGTTTATAGCAGCACAGTTTGTAATAGCCAAATTTTGGAAACAACCCAAATGCCCATCAATTGAGGAATGGATAAAAAAGATGTGGTACTTTTATACAATGGAGTTTGCTGTAATTCTGATGGATTTTCCTTGTGTAACTCTTTTTTCTCTAACAGCTTTCAGATTTTTTTGTTTTGTTTTGTTTTGTTACTGAGACTTGAACTCATCACTTTGCATTTGCCAGGCAGACACTGTGTGACTGAACTATATCCCTAGCCTTCAAGCAGCTTTCAATATTCTCTCCTTGTGTTGCGTTTCTGGAATCTTGACAATTTTATTTCTTAGTGTTGATTTTTTTTTTAAAATCATGGATAACTAGTGTTCTACATGCTTCATTTATCTGTATATCCTTTTTTCTCCCTCCATGCTTGGGAAGTTTTCTGCCATTACTTCTTTGTACAGGCTTTTATTGACCAATGACCTATCACATAATTTTTTTCACTAACTTTAATAAATCTTATGTTATTCTTCTTCACATCATCTAACAGTTGTTGGATGAATTTTTTCATAGTCCCTTGCTATTTTTAAGAAATTTTTCATTTCATGTTCACTAACCACAGTTCTGTCTTCTATATCTGATGTTATGTTCCCACATTGATTCATAGTCAATGGGATTTTTAATCTCCTGGATAAGTTTAAATCTGTTCCACGGATTCCTTGTGTTTTCTACATTGGGTGTTCATGGTTTTCAACGTTCTCCTAAGCTCCTATATTTTTTTTCATCTGTATCTGCTCTGGCTTTTGTTATCACCATGTCTGTAGCTATCTGAGACATTATTTCTGATTTTTCTCTAGAGCCTCATTCATCTGCTTTATTACTTCAGCTGTTATCACTTCAGAGAATTCAGGTGGGTGACTTTCAAACTGTTCCACCTCATTGACTTTGATAAGCTAGAAGTCTGAACTTACATCTTGCTTAAGTGTTTTCTTATTTTCTATTTTTTTTTAGTTTAATTCCTGGGTTAATGCCTGTAATTTATTTATGGCAGATAGCTTTATTTCTAGTAATTAGAACAATTAGAAATGACTATTCTTAGAACTGCATTCCAGCTGTAGCTGACTTTTAGGTTTTGAGTCTGTTTCAAGATTCTTCCTCTTCAATTTATTGGGGATGAGAAGTTGCTGCCTAGTTTTTGTGACTCTTTGTTATTTGGCACTGGCTTATAGTACTTTTTTATGATCCTAAGATAATCTCAGTCTTGGCATACTAAGAAGAACAACTGATTTGAACAATTATGTCACCTTGGCTAGAGTGGTGCAATCAGCAGTAACAATACCATCAAGTGTAGCCTAGAAAATGACAAACTGTGGTGACTACTATGTTGGCACCTTTAACCGTATATACTATATTTGTGGTTATATAAGAAAATCTAAAGGAGACCGAAAAATTGTACATAGCAAATATCCCTTCAGTGTGGTGGTTTTACCCTCAGGGGAGAAACTTTAAAGGGGACTTGAGAGAAAAATAGAGAAAAAGATGTGGTAGAGATTGGAAGCAAGACTAGGGAGAAAGGAAGATTACCCAAATTTTGAGAAACTTGTGAAATATTCAGGAAGAAAACAGAGAAGGAAGAAATAAAAACAAAAACAGAACAGAATAACAAAAACAAGCAAACTAGAAACAGTTCACACTCATATAAAATCAAGAACAATAAAAACAAAACAAAGCAAAAATGAACAAAAAAGTAGAAAAGAAAGAAAATATGTACTTCACAGCATGTCTCTGCTGTCACTGGTAGACAGAGTTTGCAGACAGATCCCAGATCCATGTTGATTAATCCCAGCAAGCTAGTCATACATTTCCAGTGGAATTTTGCATCATTCCAGCAAGCCTGCACCTTTACTTCTACAGAAGTTCAGACTGGTTTCTGGCTGTGAGGCTGCAAACCTTTTTTTTAAGCCTGCAACACTGTCTGTCTCTTGCCAGCTTGAATTCAGTTTCCTGTTAACTTGGGGCAGAGCATCTTACAACCCCCTGACTCTGGGAGTTCTAGATGTTCTGCCCCGCCCCGATTCTGGGAGTTGCTAGATGGAGATAGCCTGCAGCTGCTTTGAGTTCCGAGCTCAGTTCGTTGCTCTCCAACACAGTTACTGGTCAATTACCCTTTCCTTGAGGATGCTGGGATCTAAATAAGTCACCAGCCACTGTAGTCCACTGTGTCTACTGCTCCATTCCACTGGTGCATTTCTGTGTGGAGGACTCTGGGGTCACTGGTCCGCATGATACATCTGCAAGTTCAAGCCACCTCTCCCCTGCACTGAGTTAGGATTCAGAGAGAAAGCACTGCCTGCCACCTTCCTCTTCTGCACTGAGGTCTCTCTCCTCATTCTCCCTGTGAACCTCAATTCTTGTTTCAGATCCTTGTTGGATGCTGGGAACCCACCTCCCTCTCTCTTACCTAGATTGCTGTACTCCAGCATGTGAACACCAATTTTTGGAAAGGCTGTGTCTCCACTACTCACCACTCCACTATCTTCCCAGAAGTCACTCTGTGCACTCCATTCTGAAACCTTGAGTGGAGGTGGGGGCTGGTCTGGCACTTGTGAACTCAAGCAGTTTCTCATCCATGTAGACCAATGTTATCCTCTCATTTATCATTTCTTTATGGGGAAAACTTTCAAAATCTTTCCCAGTATTCTGAAATTTACAATATGCTATTGTGAGCTAGTCAGTCACTGCCTTGCGCACCAGCATACCAAAGCTTTTTGTTCTCATCTAAGTGTAATTGAACACATATTAATCAATATTTCCCTGGTACCTCTTTAGTCAATATCTCTCCAGGTTCCACTCTTACTGTCCTCTGCCTCCCTTTTTATGGGTTTTAGAGAAGTCATATGGTGTATTTAAAATACCTGATTTGTTTCAGTTAATACAGAGTAAGAAATAAGCTACTTGATAAAACTATTATTAATGAAAAGTAATAGAATAGTTATGTAGGAGTACATTCATTCTTAAAGAAGAAAATTCATTGATGTTTCCAAAGTGAACTTTAGATACTTGTAGTTTTCAGGTTACATTTATATTCTAGAAGAAAGCCAAACAAAAGATACTCATGGTAATGTATTTCTAATTCCAGAATTTTGCATTATATAATAACAATTGTTATATATTATACTAAAAATTAATATACACATCTATATACTTTGACAACTGACAGTTGGAAATTTTTATTTCATCTATAACAACCAAATTCAGAAACTGCAATGCCAAAAACTGGTTTTTATTTTTAAAATTTATGTGTTTCTTGGCAGCCATTCTCTCTGAAGTAGTAACCATCTGCAGAATGAGTCATTTTATATATTTACTTGACACTTTTTAATTCCTTTTTTATAATTAATTCTTATATGTCACACCTTAATTTTAAGGTTTGATGTTTCTCGTTAAAATAGGTTTCAAAAATCAATACTTTCACAGAGGTAAAATAATCTTTCCAAACAGAGATATGTATTTTCAGGCATTTTATCATTATCATAGACATGGCTATTAAACTGTGTACAGGGACTAATTTTCTTAAGTGTTTTAACATATTTCTCTTGTCTTCTATTCTCAATACCCCTCAGTGTAAATAGGTCAATGGGATTCTTTTTATTTTCATTATTATTTTTGAAAACATCTGGCTAACTTCTACATAGCTGGAGGATGGTGATGGTTGTGTGACAATGTTAATGTTTTAATACCACAGAGTTGTATACTTAGAATGACTTAAATGATAAATTTTAAGGTGTGTTTTCTAGTACAATAAAATTACTGGAATAGCACTCTACCATGTTTGCTTATTAAAATTCTGATTTTTCTTTCATTTCCTTTGGCAATGATCACATTTAAGTGCTCTCTACTAGAGAGGTTTGCAAAAGAAAAATAAATGTATATACTTTTGTTAAGGAAAATCCTAAAAATTACAAAGAAAAAACACTAGAGTGCTTTATATGGAATAGCAGTCAACTGATTAATTAAAAATCACCATATATTAGCATTTCCAAAAGAAATGAGCTGAATTTACACATAAACTGTAGTCAGTATCTCTCTAGTTTTCACTCTCACTGGCTCCTGGCTCTCTTCTAGTTTTATAGAAAGAATTTATGTTATACATTTAAGATATGTTGATTGAGTTAAATTTTTAAATAGAAATGGAGTCACAAAAAATGGTGAGGTGAATTCTTTCTTTCCAGAGCAGTAAAAGAAATAAATGGGGCCACAACTCAAATCAGTGGAGGCAATTCTATGGTGTACTACAACCAGAAGAAATTTTTTCCCAGATTTAAAAGTTGTGGGGTGTCCAAGTCTGAATTATTTGTCATCACCCCACATTCCCTAAAGTTAAACTTTCCCACAACTTACCTCTAGGTTTTACTTAGGTTCATTCTAGTCATTTTGCCAAAAGAAGACAGATATTCACGTGTCCAGAAAAACATCAAGGCAGCTATAAATGATCCCCCTAGACAATTACAGCAATCAGTAAATATTTTAAAAGACATGGAGCATAAGAAGAAAAAATTATGTTAATGTCTTAAAAAGGAACTTTGGTGGATAAGAGGGAGTTTTTCTTCCTTTCTCTGTTTGGAAACATTTAAATAACACTAAAAATATTTGTACTTTGAAGGTTTGAAAGAATCACTTGTGACATATTCTAGTCTTGTTTTATTTTGGAGAGGAACTGTTTGACAGCTTCCTCAAATCTTACTATGATAATTGGTTTGTTTACATTTTATGCTTTCCTGGAAGTTTATATTTTCTGAGAATTTGAAGTCAATTTTCAAATTTATTGAAACAGAGTTAAAGCAAAATATTTTTCCCTAATCAGTTCCTCATATGGTTATGTGATTACTCTCTTGTTTGATTAGAGTAACTGCTGGTTTACATATTTAATTGGATTCTTTCAAAGTACTAGGTATTGAATTGATTTATCAAATCTAATGTTTACATATTCTAATTGTTAGTATACTTTTATGTTCATTTTTTAAAAATTTTCCTTCCCATAGTTTTATTTTACTCTATTTTTAAATTTGTGTTTCTGATGGCACATTTATTTATTCTTTACTTTTTAATTTATATGAGTACTTGAAATTCAGATCTTGACTTTTCAGTCTTATCTGTAACTCCAAATTTTAATGAATTGTACTGAGGCAGACTGGACATGAAACAGAGAGATTTATGCTAATTAACTGGCTCCTGAGACTGAAAAGCGTAAAACTGCATGGTGGGCTAGCACGCTAAAGTCGCAAGGAAGAGTTGGTGTTGATCAGTCCCAAATCGGTATGAGGGTGGACTATTTTTCTTTCTTCAGCGGATGTTAATATTTAACTCCTTAAAGTATTGGGTGATAATCACCCACAGTATATGTGATCATTTATTTATTCAATGCATATTGATTTAAATGTTAATATCTGAAAAATATCTTCATAACATCTAGATTGGCATTGGAGAAAGCATCTGTACAACAAACCCTGGCCAATTTGACAGATAACACTAAACGTCATACTGTTTTCAATCCGTTTATTTTCTACTCTGGCCTCTACTCTCTGCCTCAAAGAGGAATGCGACTCAGGTAAGCTTCAGCTATCTAGACCAGAAACGCTTTACTTGCCAGCTTCCTTGGATTTCTCAAGATGGACTCAGCACTGATTAAAGGATTTTTGTGGGATAAAATTCTTTATTTCTGAGCCAAGGCATTGCCTCACTTGTCTGGAATATAAGTGATAAAATCAGCCATGGCTTACAAGGAGAGGTTCAGTTCTTTCAGAAATGTGGAAACAGGCTCTCAAAAGTAAAATTTACTACTTTTTTTCCATATTTTTGTACACATGCATTCTATTCCTTTCATATAGTCACTGACTTCACCTTGAACTGATTAGGTTTTCTAATTTACTCTAAGAGAAAGTTCTAATCATAAAGTAATACAGATATTTGTTATGCAGACATTCTTAGGAATGCTCGTGAATGTAATGGACTTCTTTATACACTGCAATGCAGTTGTATGGAAATCATAAATTTTGCACTCACCTCAAGTTGCTACATAAAGCTGAAATGGTAGTGCGTCCTATTTAGGTAGAGTGAGTGAGCCTAAGGCAATTTGTTCATTCACATCTCCCAGACATTGTGTGTTTCAGAAAAACCAATCCCCAAATCTTTAATTTACATATAAAAAAGCAGCAACATTAAATTTATTTTCCAATAAAAAACACATGCCTCATCAACATGTCCAGTCTCCGAATGCCTGATGTACCCCCGGCGCTGTGTGATTGATTACACAGAAGAGAGCCCCTCCCCTCATTTTTAAGCCAGGAATCCTCAGCAGAACTTGTTAGCATCAGGGGAACCCAACAGGCAGGATTCTCACTGAGGAAGCACCAAATTGCAATTTTGATTCCCACAATGTCCAGTACATATTTATTCATTTGTTCCATCTTTTTTCACATAGTACAGGGCTTTGAGCCCAGGGACTTCACAATGAACTACATCCCCAGCCCTTTCTCTCTTTTTTTTTTATTTTAAAGAGAATTTTTAAAAAAGAGATACAGAATTTCAAAACAAGATGATAGGGAATTAGCAATTGTTATTATATCGCGTATTGTTGTCTTCAAAAGAGTTGCTCAGATTGCCAGATACAGACATGCAAAATTGATCAATATAAGAACTGTTCCTTTCAATGAACTAACAGGATGAGTAGTATAGTTATCTTAGCTATCTTGTGTATATGCATATATATATATTTTTCCCTTCTTTCTTTCCTCCTTTCCATTCCACTTGTTCTTTCCTTTTGAGCATCAATTGTACCTTTTGGATCTTATTTACTCTTTCAGTTTCTTATACTAGGGAGACAATACCACGTTTATACATGGTAGCCTAATGAATTAAAAAAAAAATCAGGCCCTCTCCAAATTCCAAGACCCAATCCAAAAATGGGAATCTAAGATGAATACACACTTCTCAGATGAAGAAATACAACTGGCAAATAAATATGTGAAAAAATGTTCAACATCTCTGGTCATTCAAGAAATACAAATTAAAACAACACTGAGATTCCATCTCACCTCAGAGAATGACTATCATCAAAACATCATCCAATAACAAATGCTGGAGAGGCTGTGGGGAAAAAGGAACCCTTCTCCACTGTTGGTAGAAATGTAAACTGGTGCAGCCATTGTGGAAATCAGTGTGGAGATTCCTCACAAAACTAGGATTGGAAGTTCTATTTGACCCAACTACCCACTTCTGGGTATTTTTCCAGAAGAGTTGAAAACATGCTACCACTGAGAGAAGGTTTTATTAAGTAGCTAATAAGCCCACATTAGGCTTCAAACTTTGTGGATCTTCTTGTCTTGGCCTCGGAGAGGATTGTTTACTACGCAGACATTTTCCTTGTTTGCCCTCTCATAGCCTAAAATTATAACTGTTTTCTTTGTATTCCACGCTTTCTGTGCTGTTTTACCTGGAGGAACATAATCGCATGTGGAATCACTTCTTATTCATCAGGGAAAGTTTTAAAAATTCACTCATATTAGAAGGTTATATTCTCTAAAGCAGGGAACAGAGTTTGTAAGTCAAAAACTACACAATAAAAATTAAATTATAAACCATGTTAAAAATAAGGAATGTACTCAGTGTAAATAAAAGAACAATGCAACAGATCATAATTCTTCCACAGTCTTGTGTATTTACATCCAGTGCCTCTTCAGTGCTAGCACTATATTTTTAAGAACTTTAAATGCTTTGCATGAAGTAGAAAAACAATCTACTGAGCGATAACTTACTTGCACATCGATGGTATTTTCTATCAGTTATAGTATTTCTTTAAGTTTTTTATTTGATAATGGAGACACAACTCTTACAAAGAGCATGTCAAATATAATTAAGTGTTGTTATTAATAAAACTTAATTTTCTGTAGTATAATTTTCAAGAGACTGAGTTTAAAGAATGACAAACTATCACAACTTTCAATTTTTCTCAATGACTAAAAAATATTTTAGACTTATAAGTATAAATGTCATGAGATCTCCACATTTATTTCTTTTTTTGAGGGGGGTATTCTTTGTTCCTCTTCTTAAAGCAGCCCTTTAAAAAACACAGTAGAAACCAGAATACAGGGTTTTAATTGTACACAGTTACACATTTAACAACTTGCTAATTTTAAAGGCAGTATTAGAAAAATAGCATTGTGGTTTATGAAAACACACCTAAATTTTGTTTCCTTGCTTACAAGTTCAGGAGATGCTCATTCCTTGGATCTCAAGAATTATTCCTATAAAATGTCAATTATTTTTTAAAATCATGTTTCTGTATCCTAAAGTTTAAAGTGACTTCATTTTTGTCTATGAATCATGTTAAATTAAAGTAGCACTTCTGAGTTTCACTTACTTTAGCTGTTCTGTACCTGCTTACTTAGATTGAAAACTTTTTTTCCAAGAAACATTGTGCCTTTGGTTAACTAAGTGTTCACGGTTCATTATACTTCTTAAACATTTTCCTCAATTAATAAGTGGTGTGTATTTTAAAATTTTCTATTAAACAATAAAAATAATGCTATACATTTAAAGAAATGATATATTCATAAAAAATTTTAAATAAATTCCACATCCATTTTCTTTTGATAGGCCTCTTTCTTAAACATAAAAATCAAACAAAAATAAAATTTATAATATTTCAGACATATTTATTTCATGACTTTGAAATTACGCAAGAGAAAACTAAAACTGGGGAAGGTTAAATTTTTGCCTGAAATCACACAGATATTATAGTTTGGTCTTGGTAACAAATAAGCCCAATTTATCTGAGACTTAGTCTGACAATTTTTTAATGTGTATAAAATATCTTGGAAATTGGGAGGGCATAATTTGACAATTGTTCTCTACCTAGCATGCTTTCATTTTAACCTTGGGCCTTGTCCCACATAATAGCACAGAGAAAAAGAGAAGAAAAGAGATTCCAGAAGGAATTAAGTGGTCTATCCTGAAAGTGATGAGCATCCTCCTTTTCATTCACCCTCAAAAGCAAAAACACTGCAAATTTGAGTCTTCTATGCACTTGAAAGAAGTGGATGCTAAACGTGTGAGAAAGCACTGATTTTACATACTTGTTGCCCTATTTATTTTTAGTTACTTTCTTTTTTTTTTTTTACTTTTTTGTTAGCAAGACAAGACACCCATCACCTACAAATTAAAGGAGGAAAGGTTTATTTTAGTTCAGTTTTTGGAGTTTCAGTCCATACTTGGCTGACTCCAAGCCAGGGCTGCAAGGCAGAGAGAAATGACAGAGGAGAAACAGTTCAAGGCAGGGGAGACAGGAAGCAGAAAGGGACAAACCTGCCTTTCCCTTTGTTTTCCATCCAGGTTACAAGCCTGTTATCTGGTGCCACCCACACTCAGGGTGGAATTTCCTTCTTTAGTAAATCCATCACCTGCAACTATGCTACTCCAATTAGTGTATTAATCTGGTTATCTTATCTCACCTATAAGTGCATGAGGCTTTAGAGGGGTATTTAGATATAAGCCATAATACTTAGGTAGTGTGAGGGAAAACTCAACTTGTTGACATTAATTTTTCTCAGTTTATTCAATTATAATGACTTTTCTGAGTATAAAAGTGCCAAAATTTGCACTTTCTATCAATTCAATTTTTAAAAGTATTTTTATATCAAGATCTATGCTTGGAATGTAAAATTAGTTACAAGTTAGTCTAATATGTTGCATATAAATACATAAACAATTCAGATACCTCTTGAACAAATTTATTCTCATTCATTTCTGCTATGACTTTCTATCTTGCCTAGTTTTTTTTTCTCTTGATTTATTTTCATTTGAGGAGAATCTTCCAAGAGTGTAATTTGTTTTCTTGGAAGAATAAAAGTTTAATCCACATATAATGATATAATTTGTTTTTGTGCAAGGTCTTGTGAAAAGGTCAAGGTTGATTTTGAATTTGCTATATACCTCAGACTGGGCTCGAGTTTGTCATCCTCCTGCCTCAACTTCTTGAGTGCTAGAATCATAGGCTTGTACCTCCACAACCAGCTCTTGAAGATAGAAAAATGAAACACTATTTTCTCATGACATATTATTTTAAGACAATAACATTCACTATCATAGTAAAAACATTCATATTTCAGTAAATCAGCAACAATAACCACACCACCTTACAGTAACTTTTACATATATGAGAAATAATCAGTTCCTGTGTTATATGTAAGAGTTAAAATCTTAACAATACTGACTAAATGAAAAGTATGCCATGCTTTATGGTTCATAATTTTCTGTATGAATAAAACCCAAATTATTGATTTGGAATTTATTTAGTTTACACATTAACCTAAAAATTAAAATTTTTCTTTGCTACATCAAATTATTTTAACAAAGGTTTTAAGTGAAGGTTAGAATGCTTAACTAACTTAACTACTAAACTTTAAGAAAATAACACATTTCCACTTTCATATTTTGTAAAAATCAGACATCAAATTAACTTATTTTTCAAGTAAAGAGCAAAATATTTGATCTCCTTTTAACAAATGCTATTCACTTTTTCTTTGTATCTGAGGCGAAGAGTTTTAAGTGACTACACAGTGACACTAATTTTCATTGCCAAAAGTCACCAGCTAGAATGGTGCTTCATTGCATTTGCGTTGAATCTTTTCCACTCTGAATTCTGATCATCCCTACTAACAGGTGTCTTCTTTCATGTATTATTGTGTCAATCGCATTACAGTTAGAATATTGATTTGAGGGGACATCTCAGAAGCTAGAAAATAAGGATATGTCTTTGTTAGAATCCAATTCCATTCTTATAGCCTCAGAATCAATGGACCACTGCCTCATCACTTGCTAGAGTTTAACCTTTCACAGACCCGAAACAGCCAAATGAGGCTGCAACAAATGGTATGCTTGTTTTCAGTTTCCAAAGCTGAAGTTTCAATTAAAATTGAACTTAAAGATCTATTTTATTTTTCATCTCTTATAATATACCTTCCAACCTTAACAAATATCCTTTTGAGTGAACTGCAAATTATTATTCATCTTTCTCTGGTCAAATTGAAAGATGGCAATCTCAAAAATAAAAACTAACAAAGACTGATGACTCACTCTAATTCTCAACATTTCACTCATTTTTATTAATAGAAAGGCCACAAAGACGTGCATCCATTGATTCTCTGACAACTTTATGAGGCTGAAGCCTATCATTTGCTCACTTGTCTCTGTCCAAAGCTTGACTTGCATGATCAACCAGTGTGACTGTCTATATTTATTTTATTTATTTATTTATTTTTAGATTGTGCTCTTATCTTACTTCACTGTGCTGTTTAGTTGATATCTTAGGTCTGAGTAAATCTAAGACCTTAGTGCTAAGGGGCTACCCTGCTCAGAACACATGGCTTCCTGTGGCCTTCCATCCTACAGACTCATCCCCCTCCTCACATGTTCTAAGAGGGCCTTTGTGATGGCCCACAGCAGTGTTATATTGCTGAACCCACTTGCTCTTCCACTCTCTTACACCAATTCCTCATATGTTTCCCTCTGTTCTCTTTCTTCCCCACCTTCCTTATCATTAATCTTGGTCTTGCTTGTTAGCTTATTTAATATTGGAAATAACCATATGGTATTTTTAGCAAAACATTCTTTACCATATTGACCTTATAAACCAGACGATGCACCTGTGTGTCTATGCCTTGCAATTTTTCACTGATAACTTTAAATAGAGAAGTTCTTCTATATAACAGCAATAAGCCCTTAAAATGCCACTTAATGTAATAATTTGTTCATATAGTACTTTTAAAAATATAATTAGGTAGGTAGATACATAGACGAGCATTAAACCCAGATCCTCTTTCTTCTCAGGGACCTTCATGGCTGTCCTCATTGATATTCTCCCTTTATCTGAACTTTTCTATGTTAGTTTTCTGTCTAAATAAATGGCAAAGCAAAACAAATCTCGTAACACCTTTCCCTCTTATTGACAACACCCACACTTCTCTTTACAGCTTTGCTTACTGAAAGCATTAGACATACTCTCTTTTTCCCTTTGGTTTCCTCCAATTCTCTTAAATCTACTCCAGGTAAATTTCCATTTCTTTCCTCAAGAAAACTTACTCCATTAAGGTCATCGATGACTTATTATTCTATCTCTACAGGACAGTTCTTTATTTTCATTCCATTTAATCCAACCAGCAGAACATAACTGAATTGATATCTTAGCTAGGGTTTTGAATATTTTTTTTAAAAGATTGCTTTAGACACTGTGCTTATACATTTCCCTTGCCTCATGGTTGATCTCTTCTAATGATGATACCTGATAATCTTCATGACCTCTTAAGTTAGCAACTTGCAGTGGCAGAATTTGGACCTTTCGATTTTTCTTCCATATTCACTCATTTGAAATTTGCAGGCTGCTTCACAGCTAATGCCTCTAAATTAATAGTTAAAGCTTTCACCAGGCTTTTTGAACCAAAATCAGGTTCAGTCCTGAGCATTTTCCTTGCTGCCACTTTCATACACAACAGTGGTACCTGCTGCCTGGGTTATTTCAATGACATTTTAATTGGTTCCCTACCCCCACCCCTGTCCCGTGCTCCTAAAGTCTATTTTCAGCACACGGATCAAAATGGTCTTGCTAGAATGTCATGCCACATGTCCAGTTAAACATTGCCAAACACTTCCCATCTCACCCAAAATAAAATTCAGTGTCTGATGCTAGACATTTCCCCTCCTCACTGCCTTATATGCTATTTTCTGCCTGTCACCACAGTCTAGCCATTGGGCTCACAGCTCTTTCCCAAATATGTCAGACAAGCTGCCATTTCAGGTGCTCTCTTCCTCCAGATTCAAGTGTGGTTTGCTTTCTTAACACCCTTTACACTGGGTCCGAACATCATTCCCTCAGTTATGCTATTTAATACTGCATCACCAGTCCAACATTTATCCCATTTCCTACTGAGTTTTTCCCCATAAATTTTCCTCATTTAGCGTTAGCTTTTATTGTTTATCCTTGATAGATTTGCCCACTGACAAGATGGAGACAAACAAAACCTGCAGTCATCATGGCTAACTGTTCTTCATCCCAGCAGAGCCTGCGACTCCTTCATCCCACAATGCCTAGCCCATGCCTGCGCACACCGAGATTACCCAATCCTCTAATGCCACACAAAGCTAGCAAACTCCCTTGATCACACCCACACTGTGATGTGTATAAGCTTGCTCATTTCCTGTCACCCTCAGAGAGCCAGCACAGCACCTTGTATGGTGACTCTCTCCGTGCCATTATTAAACTTTCCCCCCTTTGTTTCTGTCTCTTACTTTCTGTGCCTGTGGTTGAGCCTGAAAAACTCAGTCAGTCCTCTGTGGTGGATTGAAAACTGATGGTCAACGTAAACACCAGCTGAACTGAATCAGCGTGCTGCTGAGTGTGGATGGCCCACCTGAGGACTGCTGCCAGCATAAAAAGGAGACCAGGAAAGAAAGAGTGGTGGTGTTGGGTCTCTGTGTTGTTTGGAGCTGTTGGTTCTCCTTGAGAAGCATGTCATGCTGGTTTCTTTGATATCAACTCAGCTGTTCTCATCATCAGAAGAGCTCGGGACCTTGTTGTCACTGAGAATGGCTATGGTTCACTTTGGGGGAGCTCTGTTTCTTACTGTAAGCATCACTCCCTGGCTCTTGAGGGGAAGATGTGTGGTGTTCAGTCTCCTGGAGAAGCTTACCATACTGGCGTCCTGATATGAACTTAGCTGTTCTCATTGTCAGAGGCGATTGGGACTTCATTGTCACTGAGGATGGCTGTGATACTTTTCAGGGGAGCCCTGATCCTCACTTTGAGTGTTGCTTCCTGGCTCCAGTACAGAAACCTCAGCCTACTGGCACAGATCCTTCACCCCACTGGCATAGATTTTCTAGCTTCCACCCTTTACCTTTGGGCCTTTCCAGCGCAGATCTGTGAAACAGACTTGCCTGAGTCATTGTCCTGGGCTCTAGGCCTCCAGTTGGACTCATGGGGGGCATTGTCATGGGCTCAAGGTCTTCAGCTGAACTCATGCAGGACATTGCTGTGGACCCAGGGCCTCAGCTGAATTCCTTAGGTCTTAGTATGTGGACAGATCTGGATTTCTTGTATTTAACCCTTGGGTGACTATTACAAAATAATACTATAAATTGTGTGTCCTGTATATAATTGTTTTCCTTGCAAACCCCAAACCAGAACATCCTCCATTACCAAAATACTACCTTCATGTGGGCAGGAATTTTGTAAACTATCCTCTTAACTCTTCACACTGCAGAACTTAAAATTGTGTGTAATTCATGGAAGACATTCAATTAACTTTTTGAGTAAATGTCTTCTACTGATACTGTTTTGTTGCATTTTACATGCATAAGTGTTATAAATCTGTTTATAAACATGTTAACTTGTGTATGAGTGCTATACATAAAAATATGTAGAAAAGAGTTGATGCTTACATTATTCCATAAAATAAGTGGGAATACTATCAAAATATATATTTTGTTAAAAAATATTTCTTCAAAAATCAAAAGTTTTTATTTAGTCAACAATAATGTTTTATATCTTATAAGCCTTCTGATGAAGTAAATAACATGAAAAAGGAAAGTGTAATGAATGATAATAAAGTTAATTACTATATAACCTAGGTATTAACTTAGGTCAAGAAATAGAATATTTTTGCTACATACAGAAGATGATCTCACATGTCTGTTTTACTCCAGCGTATAACTTACAAAGATATAACTGTGCTACCTTTTTTAGTAAACTGTACCTTGCTATTCTTTACAGGAATTCAAAGTAGATATACATCCCTAAACATAATAATTTGTTTTTGACAACTTTTAACTTTATATAAAGTAATGATGAAGATGTTCTTATTGACCGTTTTGTCCATGCTGTTTCTTTAGTTGCAATTTTTATGTCTTCTTAAACATTAATTTATAATTTGATACAATATTCATTACATGAGTTTACCAAAATTGTTTGCCTGCATTAATATTTATGGGTGTTTAATAGTTTCTTGTCAGCTATTATAAACTGTAAGGAAAGTTTGTTTACATGTTCATATAAGAAAGAATTTTACGATGTCCAGAGGTTGAAATGCTAGTGAATCAAATTTTCATATCTTACTACTTAATGCAAAGCTGGTAAAAAAAAAAAAAACAGACAAGTAGACCTATATCAATAGTTCATGATAGATTCTTGCTCAGTATCCTTTGCATTACTTACTGCTGTCTGTTTCTTTAATAATATATATATATATATATATTTTCTAATCTGTATTGATGACTTATAGTGCTCTTTAAGTTATATGTTTGTCTCTACTAGCAGAATTATGAAGCTCTTATTCAATGATTCTGATTTTTTTTTTTATAGCAGAAATGGAACTCAGGACCTTGCACTTGCCAGGCAGGTACTGTGCCACTGAGCTGTAACTTCAATCTCCACCCCTTTTTTTGGTACCAGAAATCAAACTCACAACCTCACCCTTGCTGGGTAGGTGCTTTGCCACTGAACTATATCCCTGGTCCCTCATTTTCTTATTTTTTTATCTTTTTGCAAGGTTTCAAGAAACTACTTTTACTACTCAATCTACAAATGTCTTATCAAGAAGGTGCTTATACCACTGAGCTAAATCCCTGGCCCTTACAAATGTCTTATCTAAGAAACGTGTTAGAAAAAACTTTTCCTAAGTGAGGAAATAACAATTTATCCTTCTGAATTTATTTTGTAATAATTACATACATTGTCTCTGATGTAAAATTTAAATAACAATAATACTGTAAAAACTAGCACCAAGTAAACAACTGGCATTAACGTAATAACAAAACAATTTAATTTTATGTAGAATCAATTAAATTACATAAATAGATACATTTCTTCATGTGCCAATAATGTAATGCTTACATTTTACTGATTTTAGGTCAATAATATTATCTAGGAGACATCAATTTCCCTGCAAGGTTTTTTTCATGATATATATTCAGTCATTTTAATCAATGTATTTAAAATAATAAATTTACGTTCTTCAAGTATTTATATTTTTTGTATCATTGTACATACTGAACTGATCCAATAAAATAAGAAAGTAAAGCTTTTAGTATTTTATAAATTGGATAATATTGTCAAAAGCTCTACCTGATTTTATTTTGCTAGTTAAATACATGGACTGAATGTAAATTAGCTTATTATGTTATTGAAATAACACATTAATTTGGAAAGGTTTTGAGAGACTGGCCAGAGGCAACCTCTGTACGCTGTCAACTATATAGGAGACTCTTGTTGGATCCTGGCAAATCAGAGTGAAGATGGAAATGCTGCTGGTTGTGTTTGTTGTGCTTCGTTGTGCTTTGGCAGAAAGTTGGCCTGCATTTTGCTCGTGTTGAGATATTGCCTGGGTGGCAGACACATTTCAAGGCAGTCTACCACTGGGATGGTGGCACGGTTACTGTTGGGAGTTGACCAGATCTACGTTCACAATGAAGCATGGAGAGCCAGCAGGGTGATTCCAAATATTTTGCCAGAAGAAAGTCTCCTGTGGAACTGTGGATTGCAAGGATGAAACAGCGGAGAAAGTAGTTATTGAGAAGGAGCAGGACAGTTAAAAATGACCTAAGGGCCTTCACCGGAAGGGAAGAGAGTGTTTGAAATGCAGGCGATCACTTGGGGTATCTTAGTGTTGCCATATCCTGTTGTAAAAAGTTAATGGGAAGCAAGGATTGTGATTGTAGCAGCTCTCTTAATATGATTTTAATGTAGTTTTTAGATACATATTTGTAATTAGGTTGTTTAATCTAAGTGTTGTGGTTTTAACCTTGAATTTTGAGCACCTTTGAATATTTGCTTTTGGTGTGGAAATGAGCAGAGCGAGCATTGTATGTAAGTAATTGTTATATTCATGTAAATGTGAGTAGATCAAAACATGTTAACTTTTTACAAATCTGCTGCCGGGGCTTATGGTTTGAAGAAATGTGTCTGGCCATCAAGTTGACCATGGGTGGATTGTGGTGGATTAACTAATGGTCAACGTGTAACCCCCAGCCGAACTGAATCAGCGTGGTTCTGGGAGTAAAAGGCCTCTGTGAGGATTGTTGCCAGCAGCACAAGCAGAAGTGGAGGGGAAGATTATGTGCTTCTTCTGAAGAAGCTTGTCACACTGACTTTCCTGATATGAACTCGATTATTCACATCACCAGAGGAGCTCGGGTCCTCGCTGTCACTGAGGGTGGCTGTGATTCTCTTGGGGGAGCTCTGGCCCTTACTTTGAGCATTGCTTTTGGCTCCATTGCAGATCCCCCAGCCTGCTGTCACAGATCCTTCACCCTGCTGGCATAGACTTTCTGGCCTCCACCGCTGACCTTTGGGCCTTCCCAGGCAGATCCATGAAACAGACTTGCATGAGACATTGTCGTGGGCTCCAGGCGTCCTGTTGGGTATGTGGAGGACATTGCCAGGGGATCCAGGTCCTCTGCTAGATTCTTCGGGTCACTTCTGCATGGACAGATTTCCTGTACTCTTCTACATTTGACTCCTTGGGTGAATGTTATGAACTAATTCTATAAATTATGTGTCCTGTGTTAAATCTATTCCCTTGAAAACTCTGACTACAACAGCAACTAAGACGTTTCCAATTATCATGAGAATGACTTCACTTATATTCCACAAATATGTCTTTGTAGTATATCCAAACACTAGTTGCTGTTAATATTATTCTTACAATCTTTAAATCCAAATCCACATTCAGTATCTGTTTTTCATCACAGAATAGGGAAAACTGAAGTGCAGGTGGCCAAAATTCTCAGTAGAAAAAATGCAAAAATACATTTTATTCAATTCCACATAAAAAATCAAAACAGATACATTCCACCTAGAAGAAAATGTGAAAATAAAATAAATTTTAATGTGACTTGGTCTGTGCTTTCAAGAATAATTTTTAACTTTCCTATTACAATAGGTTTGTGATAATACACTCACCTTGAGGAGTGATATATACATATACATATACATAATGATATATACAATATATTATATACATATTTTTCTATTGTAGTTTATTAGTACATGTGTGCAGTACATAATGTTTACAACCTTGTGGGATGTTGATACGTCTAAATAATACATCTTAATTCTTTTTTTGTCCCCTTTCCTTCCTTTACTTGCTCCCCACTCATCACTTTTTAACATTTGAAAAATTAAAATAATTGGGAAAATATAAAAATACTATACTTTTGTGATAGTCATTTTTCTATTACTTTCATTAACAATAAATAAAACATTGTTTCTGCTATCTTCCTTTATTATGAATTAAGACATGAGATATGACTTTAGACATGAGATATGTGAAATTACTTGAAAATGTTTAGTTTTATTAAATCACAACAAAACAATATTGCTAAACATGATTACTAGTTATCAAAACATGTCATTTGGGAGAATTTTTCCTTTAGTAAATAAACTATCTTGAAAAGTAGCACGTCCCTGAAATTGTATAGAATCATTTGCAAGTAATATATTTTTCAATCACTAAACACATGTGTTAGAAATAATTTGCCTTGCAGTTTAGGATTTTCTCTTTGAGACAGGGTCTCTGATGCCTGGGCCGGACCTGAATCCTTGCGTTCAAATGTTTGGGCCTCCTGCAGAGAGGGGAATATAGATACCAATGACTGTGCTTAGAATTTCATTTAATCAGTCAAATGAAAATAATACATATTCAAAATGTGTGATTATATTGTTAAATAAATATTTCTTGTGATCCAGTAAGATACTCAAAATGCTTTATCATGTTAAAATTTCAAATAATATTTATGTTCACCAATATATGACTTTTTATTGCATCAAAATATAGGTTAGTCCAAGACAATGACATCTTCCATTACAATTGATTACGTTGGATTTCTGAAGTAATAATTGCTGTCATCTATATTGCAAATCTTCAATAAATTACGGAATGTACATAAATGCTGTGGCATAATAACTTCAAATGTTCTTGAGTGTCAGTAACTTTATCTGACTGATAAATATATTGGATTTCATCAATGTTCTGCACACTACAGATCTTGAGCCAAATCCCCCTCATACCTTGTTTTTGTGGAAGCAGTTTTATTAAAGACTGATTATTTATATTTTGTTTATGACTGGATATACTACAACTTCAAAATTGAGAATTTGCAACAGTGAAAAGATAAACCATAATGTCTGAAATGTTAACTATCTGGCTTTTAACAGAATGAATTTACTGTCCCTTGAGCTAAATGATCATTTAGGCTCTTTTCAGCTGGTATATTTCATAATAAATGCTACATGACTAGGTACATAATTTGGAAAATAAAACACATTTATGTTTCCTAAGAATTCATTGATTTTTTTTTATTCATTCTGGTAATCAAATCACAGTCCCAAGGTTTTCCTTAAATACTTAAAGCCACTACTTAAAATACTATAACTGCACATATGAATACACATAATTTTTTCAATTTTATCTAATAACAGATTAATAAATCAAATAATTTCAGTATAAGCAGAAGAACTAAATCATAGCAGGTATACAACAATTAAAGTTCTCCAGAGAAGAAAGTACATTGATGAAAAAAATATCAACACGCTTTGTTAAAATTGTGCATGATCATTTTACTTGTATGCATTTGTATTTATTTAGATCACAATTAGGTGTTCAAATATTGAGTCATATAAAAGAAATTTTCAATGATAATGCTGCATATTTGTTTGTGAAAACTACATATCGAAAATTTCAGCAATGCTTATTCCACCATTG
This sequence comes from Cuniculus paca, assembly GCA_004365215.1. NCBI lineage: Eukaryota > Metazoa > Chordata > Mammalia > Rodentia > Cuniculidae > Cuniculus > Cuniculus paca. Next base: position 20,593 of record RJWT010000579.1, read on the forward strand.
ATATAGTTTGAGGAAGTTACAGAAAGGAGATGTATTCTATAAGTTGCTTGCTATAGGAAAAGAATGTAACAAAAATTTAAATTATACACAACAGTAAGTTTAGAGCTAGAATTAGTGTATTCACAAATAAGTAAGGTCATAAGACAATCTTAAACAGGTAACTGTCAGTAAAACTACTTCTGTCTGTCTTTAATTCATCTAGCAAACTTTAGTCAAATATCTGGCATGTTCCAGGTACACTTTCTTTGAAATCATTCCTTCAGCTCTGACGGCCTCACTGAGACTGATTGCATTAGTTTTCAGCAAATATTCAGTCGGCGAGCCTCCATTTCTGTGGCTATGAGTTAGATTTGATCAGGTGAATTTCTTTGGCTAATACAATGTTGCTAGATGCTATGCATCCTACAACCCAGCAGCGGTTTAAATGTGCCTCAGTGTTTGACTTAACCTTTTGCATTCCTCTCCTCCAAGACAAAAATAGTATCCTAAACCCAGTTTATTTACCATGTTCTGGGAACAAAAGAAATATTAATTTTATCTGAATCTAGCTCAAAAGTGAAAGTAGCACATTAATTAGATTTCTCTAGGGAAAGAGAATCATTAGAAAACATAGGTATAACCATGGAAGGGAGTTGGTTTAGAGGCAGAGAAATTAACAGTGATCACCTGTAGGAGCAGAGATGGAAGAATTTACAGTGGTTACCTGTGTCCTGGAACACCACATAATCTAGCAGTCACTCAGCCCAAGAAGCTAGAAATTCCCAACAAGAGGATCAAGAATGCAACACCATTCCAAGGTCAAATGCCTAAAAGCTGAGTGTAGAATCCCGACTGTGAATCTCCATTGGAAGAGTGAAGAAATTGGAGACCAGTGTCCACAGGTAATGGCAAAGACCTGAGCTCTTCCAAAGTGGGAGAATTTCCTTTTTCTCTCCCCATTTATCCTGTCCATACTACAAACTGAGAGGGTAGTGTAACCCACATCTGGCATGTGTCTTCCTTCTTGGTTTCTAGGCCTATCTGGCAGTCATCCCTAGACACACCCACGAGTGTGATCCTCTAGTCCTCTAGGCATATCTGGTTCTACTTAATTGATATACCATGATTTAGTAGTCACACATGGAGACACCACAGCTAACCTGAAAACAGATTCTTAGCAAAAAGAAAAGCTGTTTGTTGTGATATGAGAGAATAACATGAAAGTTAACTAATTTAGAATTTATGGGAAATACTATTTTCTCTTTTTCTACAAGACTAAAAACACTCACTTATGAAGTATGGAAAGTTTCAGTATGTAAAAATGACAAAGACATCATATTAAAAAACAAAATTGTACTACATTCGTGGAAATATGTACTGTTTCATTGATTCACAATGAGTCGTAAAGTGTAAAATTTACATCGTTTAAATTTTGTCCTGCTCTGCAGATCTGTGACGGCCCATGAATTTGTTTATGTATTTGTTGTGTGCTTTGTGTGCCTTCACTTCAAGAACAACATGCCTATAAACAAAGTAATACCCAACTTAAAATTGTAATGCCTTCCTACTATTGATAAGATTATTACTTTCAGAGGAAACATTTCAGGCATTTTTAATAACACAAATTTATCTCTTTTGCTGCATGCTATTTTCTAGTTTTAAAGAATTTCTAGTCTCCTACTATGATTCTTCATACTCACAAAGAGTATTCTACCCCGTCCTTGACCTGCTAAACTGTTTCTTTGTAATTGGGTTATTAAATTAAATAAAGAATACACAATAGTTAATATATCTATTTATTCTGCCTGAACCCAATGTAGTGCATGACTTATTATTAACTCTTTATTGTGTTCTGATTTGGATTTATCTGTCTCTTCACACATACACATACATACAAGTACACACACACACACACAAAGACTGGTAAAAGTTTTGTGTAATCTGCATTTATCTTAATATTGAAATGGATCCCAGCAACAATATTGTTGAGTCAAAATAGTGTGAAATGATGATCATATAAAGAAAAAAATGAGTAAGCATGAAAACAAAATTTTACTTCTAGTTTGTGTCTTATTTTCTCATTAATTTTAGAGAAATTAACTTCTTGGATTGTGATTCTTTATTTGTAATATAGAACTGCTTAAAATAATTAATTTAAGACTATATAAATCAATGACAACAAATATGTGATGTGTATTAGTTCTCATCCATTTTTATTTTCATAATAAAATTATTTGCTTCTATTTTTCCAGTGCATGTGTGTACAATTATAGTTAAAATAAATACTGGAAATAATTATTTTTAAACATTTTATATGAATTATTTTATCTAATCAATAAAAAGTTATAAGATAGGTGATTAATTTGTATCTCTGTATCATAATTCAGAATATTTCATCTTGGTCACAGTCAAGCTACAAAGAATTCAATAATAGAGATTTTGACAGGAAAGTTGCATTTTCCTCTTTATTGGTCTTAGGGAGGTTTAGGGTATTAGTGAAGCGTATTTCCAGCTGTGTTAGGTGTATGATGAAGAGATGACTTTATAGATGCTGGACCCCTTCTTTTCTGGAGTTTTCACTGCTCTGCTTTCCAGCTGCCATGAACCAATCAGCTTTGTTCTAACACACTATTCTCCTATAGTGTTCCTGCCTTGGCATCAGCCCTTCATGGACTGAGTCCTCTGAAACTGTAAGCAAACTCAATCTTCCCTCTAGTAAGTTGTGTATGTCGGGTATTTGGTCTCAGTTATGCTGAATAATATAAACATGAATTACAAATGAGTTTCTTGCTGCAAAGAAACTTTTTTAAGAAACAGACTGATTACAGAAGAGATTTAAACAAAATAGTCTGCATAATTCCCATAAGAACCTCTCCACTGTGCTCAACACAATAATAAAATGCTTACAATTAATGGAATAAATTGTGGATTTAAAGGAAAATTTTGTGAGGAAATAAGAATGCTAGACCTACAAACATACACACACAAACTGTTGGTTTTGCCTTATTTCTAATTTTAAATGCACTTAAATTCTTGAAAAATGTTAAGGAAAATGTCAAATTTTCTGAATTCTATGGTTAAAAAATAATGGTACACAGGAATAATTTATTGACTATAGTAACTAAATTATACTACATTGGTTGTAGTGTATTTTTTAATGGTGCTGATCAAATATATGTAATGGAGATGCTAGAAATAGAACAAAAGACATACACATAACAGAGAATTCATATATATATATATGTTATATGAGAAAATGTCATGTATTTATAACACAATTAAAAACATATTGTCATTAATTTCCTCAAAATATCCATCTTTGCTTTAAGCACACTTACTTCATCATTCTTGCCACTTTCTAAAGTCTTCTTTTGAGTGTCTTTAGTTGAACAGTAAATAGCTGCCTTGATGTCCTCAATCAATTCAAATGGTTTACGTTCCATGGACACTTTAACTTTGGGGAAGAGGCGGTGTCATATCAAGGGAATGAGGTACATGTGTATAACTGTAATGTTTTTGTGAGCCTGCCTCTCCATTTGATGGCATTCAGCAGCAGCACAGAATTTTTGAAAATACCTTCTAAAGACGTTAGCAAGGATTCTCAGAACTGTTTCGGAAAGAGGTAAAAATGATGTTTTCAGTGTGTTCACAGTGGATGGGGATACTTTGAAAGATATTAATGGCAATGTATTTTTAAAATTTAAATGTTCATCATACATTGTGATCACTCCTTATATGTGTATGCTAAGATTTTAGAACTGTAGTTCACTTGAGATTTCGACTTAACGTCCCACATTAACACACTCACTGCAGCATTATTGATCTGAAGGAATGATGATGTCTCACATCATCACATTGAGACAGCCAAGATGGCGGCCATTAAAGGGTAACAATTTGATACAATGGTGAGTTGAACTGTGAGACATGTGAGTATTGGTAACTTAGTTCAACACTCAAACTCTCTTAGCACCAAAGATAGTACTAAATACCTTTAAATTGCAAATATCAGAGAGTGCTTATGAAGAGAAAGCTCTCTCCTTGCCCGTAGCTCTGCTACATATTGAAATCCTACTGCCCACCAGTGAAACTCAGGAAACAGGCAATCGCATTAGGATACAGACCCTAAGAAATCTAAAAAGCATTGGTTAGTTAGGAAGAAGTAAGGGAGAATTTTATAAGCCCGCTAAATCTCTCTTCATCAGAGTCCAGTGGAATACCTGTAGTAGAGGGATCAGGGTTTTTCCCCTAAATGAGGATAGAAATATCTTTTATTGCCTTGATACAAACATAATTATAATTTGAATTGAAATTTGCTGGTATCACTTACTATACAATGGGATCATCTGTTTAATGAGTCAGGAGAAAATTCACGGTCTTGGCTAGTTTTTCTACCAAGCCAATATAACCTTCAATATAGAATATATATTTTCATGAAAGAGAAATATACAACAATAGTCATTTTTTAATTGGTGAATTATGTTAATTTTGTGTTTTGGATTCAAAGTTTCTGTTTTTTAGTCATATAGTCCCATCAGTTACATATTACTTTCATTCAACATAATATTTATTTTATTCACAATGTATAAAATAATGCAATGTATCATAATTCAGCATTAAGCAGAGTGGAACACCCCAGCTTTGCAAAAGATAAGGAATAAAGTACAATTACAGCAAAAATGAATGACTGTCAAAAGAAAATGAAAACACAAAAACAGTACTGAAATATAACACTATAGTTACAGATTCTTTCAAATGTAAATCATAGTCATTTATGCAACACAAAAACATACCTTTGGAATTAAACAATAAGAAAAATTAGGACATATAATCCTGATTAAAAAATAAGGATAAGAATTTCACACAGAACAAGATGAAAAAGAAAAAGTACTAAGAATACAGTAGAAATACATTCAAATGACACCTGGGACTCATATAACATGATCCTGTGTAAAATGTAAGAGAAATAGATTTAAGATATTGAAAAAAAGAAATGGATAAGGTGCTAAAAGGTCAAAAATCAAAGAAAACACACAAGATGTCTTGGGACATCCTTGCATAACTTTAACTGAAAGCATTCTTTAACTTAGGGTATGATAAGGGACCATTAATTTATTTCAAAGTCAATATAAACCACTGGAGCAGTACATAGCACATCAATTTGTTCAGCTGTGCAAGTACTAATGAACAAGGGCAGTCTAGTGACCAGGGTGCCAGGCACACAGAATGAACATAAATTTGCACTATTAATTAGAAAATGGGTGCAAAAATGTGGAAAGATCAAAATCAGTGTCAATATTTTGTAGAAATTGAAAAAAAATGAAACATACAAGTAGTTTGCACAAGCATGATTATATGAATAGCGACATGTTTAAGAGAAACAAATATCAAGAAGACAATTGAGAAGGTAGAAAATAACGCAGTAAACTATAGCATTTTGTTTATGTTTTGTTTTGTTTTCTTTGTGGCCCTAAACAATCAAGTGGCGATCTACATAGAAGTTTTTGTTATTTATTATACCTTCAATCATAAAAGTTCTTTTTATCAATACAGCCTTCAGCATTTACATAATATATGAAAAGATATCAAATATCTTAGTGAAATCCTAAATTAAAGAAAAGGAAGAAAACAAAGCATGCTGCTTAAGGGAAACTGAAAATCAAAGGTAGGTAGTAAGGCAGACTAAAAGGAATAATCAAGAAGAACAGGGACAAAGAAAGCAAAGTGAAACAAACCAGGGAAAGAAATATTTTCAAGATAAATGCAATTTATAGTGACAGATGTTTCCCAGAGAGCAAGAAATGAGACCTGTTTTTTCTGGATAAAACTATACCTGAAGACATTTGAGTGAAGTTTCTCAGGAATGCAGAACTTCACTCACATTTACAAGCCATCAACTGGCTCAGTTACATCCAGTGGAGAAGGAAAGGAAGAAATTCAAGTACCTTCAGCAATCCAGTAACTGACATCACTCACTTTTCAACCTGCATTTTTTAAATTAGCTCGTTATTTATATTGTACTCATAAATTCATTAAATTATATATTTGTTCCCAAACACTAATGATTTAATAATATAATTGAAAAACTCATTTGTGTCTATTGTTTCATGATACAGACAGCACAGTGCAGTGTTCTTTTCTTTCCTGAACTACTCTTGCAATTAAATCATATATTTGATTGTGTTATAATTCCTAAAGCATTTTAAATTTATATATGATCTGTTCTCATTTACATGAAAATTTCTTTCTAATGGATTCTTTAGACTACCATATGAGCATATGTAAAAATGAGTGTTGAAATAAAACAGAGCTGAGTTAAAATTTCAGCTACTAAAATTGAAAACACTTTGACTGAAAAAAGGTAAATTAATTTGTGATTTTTTAAAGATTCTCCCAATGGTAAAAACAATATTTTCACTGCCAAGTTGACATACTTCCATTGCTATGGGAAATACATCATATGTGTAAAGTAGAAGACTTACTGTAGTTAATAAATGATGGCTATTTTGCTTATTGATAATTAGAATTACAGTTGTCTTCACAGTATAATAATATTAGATGTTGAGTGTAGTGCATCGAAAAAGTGAAACCATATACTGTAAGAATATTAATTTATAAATGTCTAGGTGCTACATAATATCTCACAGAATTTAACTCCTGAAGAGAATTCATGTTTATTATCTGATTAAGCCTCAGAAATAGTTTAAGGTAGAAATAACATTATTACCTAAATTTTAATAATGTACAAGCAAAGCAAAATAAAATTTTAAAGAAGAAAAGGCAGGGCTGAGGAAGTAGTTATGGTGTTAATACCCAACAAAAGCTAGAATTGTGACAGTCACTTTTGGATTCGCATTTTTAATTTTAATTTTACTTTTATTACTTCATGTAACACTTATGATTATGGCATATAAATTATAGACTTCCACATTACATTATGTTTTCTCATCTAATTTATATAACCATCAACGTAAAGCTTTGGTCATGGAACAATTATAGAAATGTAAATCAAATGCTGAGTATTTTCTTTTAAATTATACATTTAGAGATATGTAAAAGCGATTATATTTAATTCCTAAAATAAAAGCTGTCAGGAAATATGTCAAGGTTTTACTTTCATCTGATTTTTGTTTTATTTTGTATATTCCAGATTTTTTGTCATAAATTTGAATATATCAGAACAAATATACTCTTGTAAGATTCCTAACAATATCATGATTTCAAAGTAAAATGCATTCTTTACGTTTTGTGCATTTAAAAAGAATATATTCATTTACTTTTTCTGAGTCTCAAAGATCACTCAGATAAAACCGTTTACTCTGCTGCCCTGTAAGTGAAGTGGTCATGATGATGAAATACATATAAATATAAATATGATATACTGCATTGATTTCCTACTTTAATGAAGCAGAGACTGAAAAAATATAGCTTCATATATTTCTAATAAAGATATATCATAGTATGTAAGTTCAGGGAGTTGAAAATAATTTAAAAAAAATTATCTCATTAGAGTTTCTCAACAATTATGGGGTATACCAAAAGACTAAGAGAAATTATAAGCACCCAGAGAAACATATTCACCCTCAAAAATACTCACAGCTAACCTATTCTGATAATTAGTCTTTGCAAAGAAGTTACTGTATTTCCATTGTTCACATTTATTTTTTCTCCTTTGTTATTTGTAAATCCTAATGACAGATGTGGAGAGAAATGGACACAATTACACAAATATTTTATGTAATTCAAAACCCAACAGTTTTGTAAACCTTACTGTGTAAACTATCTTAGTAATAATCATAACCATACTTAGAATGACAGTGTATGTGAACACTACAAATTTTGGAAATACAGAATATGTCTTTCTCATCCTGTTGAGTTGTAAAATTATATAATATTAAAAATTAAAACTAAGACCACATACATGTTAGGAAAATATTATTCTTGGCTCATAGATGGAAACTTTTTTTTTGTGTGGCACCGGGGATTGAACTCACAACCTTGTGCTTGCCAGGCAGGCGCTTAGGCTGCTGAGCTAGATCCCCAGCCCTTAGATGGGAACTTTTAAAACTAGTTAAAGACATAACACTTTAGTTCAAATATGTCTGGGTTTACAATTAGAAATACTGTTAACAGCAATTAATTAGTTGTTGTATGCATGATATTAAAACAAATATTTTTATTTTTAATGACACTTTGCCATGACTTATAAAGCAATAAATACATGAAAGTCATTGTATTTACAAAAACAAAAATGAATATTGCTAATAATAGAAAATTTGTTCAGTATTTTTTGTTATTTTCACTTGTACATGTTTCAAACTCATGTTTCTATTACTCTGCCAAAATTGGTTTTAAATATATATATTATGTTAACCTGGTAAATTCCTATACTTTATTTAAATTTATATTGTTTTAACCTAAAAAATCTTTTTTTTTTATTTTAAAGAGAATAGAACAAAACAAAACAAAACAAAACAGAACAAAACAAAACAAAGCAAAAGAAAACAGAATAGAGTCAAACATAATATAGCATTTCAAAACAGAACACTGCAAGCTGTACAGGTTTTCAAAACATAACAACAGGAGATTTACAATGGTTACCCTAGTGTCTCTTGCTTTCTTCAAAATGGTTGTTCATACATTTACAGACAATAAACTCAAAAAAAACAAAGTAGTATAAAACTAGATAAAAGAGAATAGCATTACAGGTCTTCAAGTTGGACAACAAGAAACCAGCAATGGCTACCATAGTGTCTCATTTTTCGAAAGAGCTGTTCTCACATATTGCCTTCAAATAGTAGGAAGGGGACTTAAACCAATCAAATCGAAGAATAAAAGCACCATTGGATTTCAGAACCATTTCTCCATATTTATCGGGAATTTTGTATCTTATCGAGTCTTTCAGTTTCTCACACTAGGGAGACAATGCGGTGTTTACACGTGTGTTTGGTTTATTTCACTTATGAGTATGGTCTCGAGTCTCATCCATTTACCTATAAAAGCCTCAATGTGATCATTTTTTATAGCTGAATATTAACCTGAAAAATCTTTAAAAATTTTTTGGCACAATATAAACATATATCCATAGATAACACACACATGCATACACACATATGCCTGATTAGCATTTATGATAATATTTTTTTCATTTCAGTTATGTATGAAAAATAATTACAAGACACTCTACATTTGTGTGTGTTTTGTCAATAATCATGAAAATAAATACTCTGTCATTTTCCCAGAATGTTATATAAGACATTTTACTTGATAATGTTTAGTAAGGCAGATATTATAATAAATAATAAATATTTAATAATACATATTATATTATATATAAATGTCTAATAAATATTTTAATAATATATTGTAATTTTCCTTCTTTTAATTTATGTTCAGAGCAAATAGTAAAAATTTTGAGTTTTGGAGATCAATTAACTAGGTGCAAACTTTTCTATAATACAAATTGAATAATCGTGTATATTTTACAGTCCCTCTGTGAGTCTCTCTTCTTTTTATTAAGTTGAATATTAACTGTAGGTTGTGTAAGATAAAAATGAGTCAACATGTTACCTTGATCCTTTTCAGTCATTCCCCCAAAATGTATCTTAACTAGTTTATACTGAACAGAACTTACTAATATGTATAAATAGAGCAGAGAAGCTACATCCAGAATAATATCCAAAATGGAGCTTATAACCAGTTTATACAAAAGGACTCATGCAGCACCTATTCACTTTTCTGACATTTTCATTCAGAATGATGATTTTGTAAATGGTCCATCTTGCCGTGCACATAAATAGTTCATTTCTCTTTAGGTGCATATATATATTAATGGCACAATGCTGCTAAAATTGATACTTTTATTTTCAGACAACTGTAATCTTATATGTTCCAGGTATGAATATTTGTGGGATACAAATTTGAAAACTGAACTCATCTTTTTTTTTATTTCTACTTACACATTGCTCAACTTGAGATGCTTAATTGTGTTTCCTCTCCTTTTATTGACAGACAGGTTGATATTTTAAAATAAATTTCTTTAATACAATTGAAGTAATGAACACCACATATTTAGTTTGCACAACTTGATCAGTTTTCAAATAAGTATACATATATAATTCAATGATCACCAGCAAAATTAATAATTTCTCATGCCTTAGTAATTTTCCTTCTTTATGAAGACAACAATTTTACTTTTTTTATCATTATTGCTTGCATTATCTAGATATTTATATAAAAGGACTCATACAGCACTTATTCACTTTTCTGATGTTTTCACTCAGAATAATGATTTTGTAAATGATCCATCTTGTCATGCACATAAATAACTCATTTCTCTTTATTTTTGGAAAGCATTTTATTCTATAGATATCCCTTAATATATTATCAATGAATCTGTTTTTGTAAATTAGCATTGCTTACATTATTCAGCTATCATAAAAATGCTGTGAACATTCCATGTACAATTGTTTTCTGCAAATATGATTTAATTCCTCCTGACTAGTCAACAAGGTATGGAATGACGGGTTTTTATAATACAGTTATCATTAATTTTCCAAACTGGTTACACTATTATACTAGTCCCCACAAACAATACTTTTAGTTTTTCCATATCCTTAATGATGCTTGATACAGTGAAATTTCAACTAATTTAATGGGTCTACCCAAGTAACTTCTCATGTTATCATTTTCCTATTGAACAATAAAGTTTAACATTTTTTCATCTGTTTATCCAACATTTAAATATGTTTGGTGAGCTGGACATGCTGGCACACGCCTGTAATCCCAGCATTTGGGAGGCTGAGGCAGGAGGATTCCTGTGAGTTTGAGACCAGCCTGAACTACAATGTGTGCTCAAGGCCAGCTTGAAGGGCATAGCAAGGCACTTTCTCAATAAATAAATAAATAAATAAATAAATAAATAAATAAATAAATAAGTTTGGCGAATATTTTTTCAAATTCCCTGTTTACATATTACCATTTCACCATTAATAAGTTCTAAAATGTTTTTATATATATTAAACATAGATGATTATGATCTGATAAATATGTTACAAATAATTTCTAAGTTTATCATCTGCATTTTAAAATTTCTTAGTGTATTTGAGAATAATGTTCTAATTTATTTATTTATTTGGTACCAGGAATTGACCTCAGCATCTTGTGCTTGCCAAACAGGTGCTTGTGCCACTGAACTATATCCCCAACCCAATGTTCTAATTTTGATGAAGTTTAATTTTTCATTTTATGTTGTATGTCTTTTATTTTCTATCAAAGAAAAACTTTTCTCACCCTTAGGTGGGAAATAATATAAATATATTAGATATAATCCAACTTGCTCTCAATAATTTTTCTCTGTAATTTGCTTCATTGTTTGTGTTAAAAATTAATTTGCCATATATTTAAATGCCTATTCCTTGAAACTTTCTCTTGATTCATTGATAGATAAGATTAGGAATCACAAAAATATGTAGGTTAATATTGTATCTTAAAATTACAGTGTAGGTTCGTGGATTTGTACTCTTCAAGCACAAAACTGAAAGAAATTTTTGGCATTATTGTAAGTCTTTTGTTTTTCCATGCAACTTATAAAATTAGTTTTTCAATTTCTGTAAAAATACCTGCTGAAATTTGGATGGAAAGAGTAATTGTTAATGTACAGATTGCAGATGATTACCTTTTGAAACATTGGATTCTACAAATCTGTAAATATATCATGATTATCTCTAGTAAGTCTTTTTAAAAATTTAATGATATTTTTGCACTTTTAGACTTAGGTATTTACCTGCGTTTGCCTTTTTGTGTTATTTTGTTGTTTTTGCACCATAGTAAATTGAATGCATTTAATAGGACAGAATTTTAAAAAGACTAGGTTTTTCTCTTTATATAGAAAAAGAATGATTCCCTGTACCAAAGAAAATGAAAACTACAATTTACCTTTCATATTTCATATCATTTTACTTTGTTAAATTTATTAGTTATAATAGCTATATGTACATTGTTTCACAATTTCTTATAAGCTTGTCATCTGAACATTAGTAGACATTACTTTCTTTCTGAATTCTTTTCTAATTTGTTCATGACTTTTTGTTACATCCAAGACTTAAGGCAAAAGTGAGAAAATATTATCGTGATTCTCATTTGGCAGCAAGTCATATCTTCTGGTGGTAAATATCTTTTACTTTTGTGCTGGGGAATCAGCCCAGAGTCTTTTACATGATAGATGAGGGGTCTATCAGTGGGCTATAATCCCACCCTTTCCCATGTGGTTTAATGAAAGGAGTGTTATTTCTGTTTTTTATTTTTTGTAGATTTTTCCATCTTGTCTAAAGTATTTATTTGAGTAATATAAAGTTTTTATAACAAATATAAATTAATCCATCTCACAGTTTTTCTGAATTTTAAAATTTCCATATGTATGTGTCCTCAAATTTAGGAAAACTTAGGTCATTATTCCCTTAAATTTATTTTTGTCTCACTGATTTTTGTTTCGAGATTTTATTTACACATGTTAGATTTTAATATAGAATCACATATCACCTATGCACAGGCTATTTTTAGTTTCATGTTTTTTTCTCTTCTGATTAGAACACTTCTCTTAACCCATTTTGAGTTTACTATTTTTTAGTCTTTACTGAAAAATTGAGAATATTGTTTATATGTCAGATTTTTTTACCTGTTTTCACAATTTTAATTTTCTTCTTTTTGATGGCATCTATTTCCTGTTGAGATTTTTTACATTTTAGTACACGTGAAAAGAATGTTTATTTACTTTATGTTGTATAATTTTGACAATGTCTTTGAAGAGCTAGGCTGTTATTTCCAAATTATCAACATTTTCTTTCTGGTTTTTATTTATTACCTTGAAAATCTGCTATAGTATCACATTTCTTTGTGTGTCAAGTAATTTGCCATTGTATTCTGGTATTTTGAGTGATGACTTTGTATAGTCTAGATTTTGCTTTTTTGTCTTTTGTTTTTTCGTTTTCTCCTAGAGAATGTTAGTGTTTATTTTGGCAAACCTATTCCTAATAGATAAGTCTATAAAGTGCCTTATTTCCAAATCTGGGTAGTAATTTAAAACTTTTTTCCATTTTCTATGCATTTCCTTAGTGGTTCAAATCCGTCTCACACATACAGAGCCAAAAATTTATGTGAAATTTTTTGTTAACGGTCCATCTCTTCATTCAATCCCCTAAATCATGACTGAGTGGTGCCTATCTTGTTAATAAGCAACTCAGAGCATAGATTTCTGTGGGTAGCTACACAAATGATGGAACTCACATTAATAGTCCTTTCTCCCTGAGGTTCTCTCCAAAAGTTGTGTCCATAGAAGGTTTTTTTATGTTTCCTAAATCTAAAGAGACTAGAATTTTCGGGAAGTTTTAGAATCTCATGACTTCGTAGTGGTCCATGATTATGACAAAATCACATGAAAAAAGGGGGAAGAAAAACTCACTTCGCTTCTCTATGACTTGCATACCATCTACATATTTCTAACTTTTTACAGCTTTCATAGTTTTTCACATAGGTCTTTCTTTCTTTCTTTCTTTCTTTCTTTCTTTCTTTCTTTCTTTCTTTCTTTCTTTCTTTCTTTCTTTTGATTTTATGCTGCCCTGAGATTATGTTAGTAATATTTTTGAGATATAACAAGGTTTTGCCACTGCATGGAAGGGAAATATCTGTGTATTTTAAAATATACTTCATAAATTTTTCAGTGGAGTTCAATATTACTTTTGAATTAATTTCAATACAAATTAAAATAGATTTCTTACATAAATAAAACCACCTGAAAACAAAGAGATGACAGCTTTAATGAAAAATACTAGGAGCATAAAGACATGAAAACCAAGTTGAGATGAAAAATAAAATCAAATTTTTCCTTTATCTCTTTCTCTCTCAAATATATTGATGTGTATGTATGTATAATGAAATATTCTTTCTCTTTTACTCATTACAACTTATCAAGTTACACTTGATGATACAAGTTATAATTTATATGATTTAATTAAATACATTTTATAATTAATGTATTTGAACATATAAGTCTTTATTATGTAAATGAATAATATATTTGAGCTCATAATTAATATTGTGTGATAGATTTTATATTTAATCTTGTGATATATTTGATATTTATGCTCATGTATGTACACACATATGCATCAGATATATTTATTTTGTTTTAAGATTTTCATAACTAAGTATTTTGAATGACACTTCTGCTTACTCAGAGCTCTGTAGACTAATATTCCAAAATCAAGGTGTTGACAGTACCGGTCCCTTCTGGTACTTATAGAGAATCTGTTCTAAATATTTCTCACTGGAACATAAATGATCATATTCTTTTATCATTTCACAGCATGTTTTCATTGTATATATTAGCGCTTTAATTTTCCCTTTTCATAATAAAATCATACTGAATTAAGATACATACTAATTACCTTATCTTAACTAATTATATCTGCAAGAATTCTATTTCCAAGCAAGATCACATTTTGAGCACTGCACATAGAATTTCAATGTATGAAATTTGGAGGATATAATTTAACCTGTATCACATATATACTGTAACTTGAAGCATATTTGTCTTAATAAATTAGCATTAAATCTCTTAAATACCTAAAACAGTCTATTTTTCAAATGAAATTTTATTTGAAAAATGAAACTAGTTTCATTATTAATGAAAATAATGTTTCATAATAATGTTTCATAATAATATTCCATTATTTTAATTTTTGCATAATATTTACTAAAACTCTCAAGAGAAATGTGACTGCTGATTTTTTACTTCATTCTGAATTTTCTCAAACTTTTTAGCTCTGGAAATGTAAATATTCTAGAATTATAAAAGGTAGAAAAATATGCATTTTTATAAACCTAGTTTATATGAAATAACTTTATGGTCCAATGACTCATAACATGTGACACTTTTTGTTTAGAAATCCAATCTAAATTTACAAAAATCTTAACCAATAACAATATAAAGCAGTTCTACTTTTTCATAATAAATATTTCCTTTCCTGATAAATTTCTCAAAGAAGTGTTGAAAATACAGTGAATTACTGAGTATATCAACGTTTCAGTAGAGAAAAATATTTGATGCTAGTATTTCATTGTGTGTCAAATTTCCTATCAGTGAAAATTTTAGCTTAATCATCTTGCTTCTCGAAGATATTTTTGTCAAAGATTCTGAGTGTCTCATCTAATTTTATAATTATTTTTAATAATTATGTATATTTCTAAATCTTATTCTTTTTTCTCCTATTCTCCAGAGGATAAGCATTTTAAGGGTTAAACTCTGTCTTCTTCCTCCTAAAATTAAAACATTGAATTTCTAACCATCGTTATTTCGGAATGTGACGCTATTGCAGATGTAATTAGTGAAATTAAGACCAGGTCACCTTGGAGCAGGGAAGACTCTGAGTTCACACTGACTGACGTCCTTATAAAAAGGGAAACCTGAAGCCGGACGTGCCTACAGCTAAGGCTGTGTGAATATTGGACTACCCTGAATATTTGACCTCAGAAACAGCAGCAGACAGATCCTTCCGTGGAAACTTCAAAGAGACTGTGACCTTGTCAACCCCTTGACTTCAGACTCTTGGCCCCCCAGTACAGTGAAAAAATAAATTATTTAAGCTTCCAAGTTTGCAGTGCTTCCTTATGATAGCTTTAGCAAACTAACACAATCCTCGAATACTAATTCAATTTTTATTTAAAACAACTTGTATTTTAAAATTTAATTTTACTTAAAACAATCAACTATCTGATTTTTGTGTCTATAATTTTTTACATTTCCTTCTCATTTGTGCTACATTGTGTAAATATGAATTAACCCATTTTTTGCTCACCCACCGTCTTCCTAAACTGTAGTGCTGCAGAATACTGATACACATCTATGTGCTTTTTATTCCTTTACGTTGATATATTTTCTCTTAAAATTTTCATCTTAATCTTTTAAGATTGATTCATTACTTTTTAACTCTTGATTTTCACAATCTATTGATTTAGTCTATTAATTCCTCAATAATGTTTCTGTCTTGCATTTCTCTGTAATATTTCATTCTATAATTCTAATTTAATGAGACTGAACTTTGCTGAATTGATTTTTCAGAAGTCTTTAAGGCTTCATATTATATTAAATTCTCTTTGTTTGTTTTCCACATAACCAGTGGGCTACAGAGTCATCCCTATTCTTTTATTAATTCATAAGTATTTGAACAAGTAAATCCTTACAGAGGCACATTTCCAAGGAAACCATGTTCTCATTTAGTGGATTACTGAAATAATCGACAACATTTTAATAAAGTCAATACTTCACAACTGTGCCTGAATATAATAAAGAAGAATTTCCACTCTTCGGACAATATTCCTTTTTGCCTATAATCATATTTCTTTATATATATTCAGTTGGTTTTTGACGTTTTTCTTTTGTGCAAGTAATAATCGTCATATGTTTTCTGCCTACAAGTAAAATAATAAATAGAATGATTGACTTAAATAGGCAGCGAGAATTTCTCGACTTTAGAATTCTTTCAAGTCCACAAAGTCTCCTGAGTATGCGGGCTTGCTGCACACTTTAGGAGGAGGAACACGGCACGGAGTGTTTTGAAGTTTCTGCATTTCTGTCAGCGAGTGTAGGGTCAAAGAATCTTTGGTCACAAGCTTAATGTCTTGATAGGGCACTTACTTTGCGTGTAGACCATTCCCTTCACAGAAATATTTGTATTTTCTTATTCTATTTTAAAATTTTGTATTCAGTATAGATATTAGAATATCCGCCCTCCACCCACATCTTTGGTGGTTGTTGCTCTTTATTGGTTTGTTTTCTAGTATTGAGGATTGAACTCAGTACCTTTGAATTTAGCTAAATCCCTAATGCTTTATTATTATCTTTATTTCCTAATTTTAAGACAGGATCTTGTAAAGTTGCTAAACTACCAAGGCTGGGTTCGAACTCGCAGTCCTGCTGGAGTGCTAGTCACCTCGCCCAAACCAGCAGCACCACCCACTCTACTCTTCACCTGGGAGTTGAACAGAGCCCCTAAAGGTAAGATAAGCTGTGCAGATACTTATTGTGGGAGCTGAGGATGCTAATCGTTATGATTTCTTTTTTACCCGGGGTTTCTTATTGACCCTGCAAATACTTATGTTAGTCAGCAGGCTTCCATTCCTGCATCTTGGGGGAAAAGGCATACACCTCACAATTCATTATTCTCTTCGCTGTAACACTTCTTTCTACTTGGAAAGCACTGATGCTGGCAATTTTTGTATTTATAAACAAGAATGAATTCACAGGCTGTTGAACTGAAGTCCTTTTGATAGATTCACATTCCACCCAGGATCCTCAGCCTGTTCAGGATTCACAGCTTAGGTAACCTCTATGCAACCCTGGTTAGCAGTTGCTCATTCTATAGTCGATTTCTTCCTGAGATAAAAATTCATTTTGCATAACTAGACCTCTGCATAACATCCAAGTGACTAAACTCACTGGCTATTTAAGAAAGACAGACTTGAACCAATGGAGAAAAGCAGTTTATATCAATCTATCCCAGAAGCCAACTCTCACATTTAAGATATATGTGGAGCAGAAATATCATTTTGTGTTAGTGGTACTTCATTTAGGTGTACAGATCTAGCCAACAGTTAGTGTCCATATTTCTTTTTATAGTTATAAGCAACAAACCTGAAGGTGATTACGTCTACATTTTAAGTATTTACTGGAACACCATCTCATGTTTGCAATGCACATTAAACCTCTTAATTTACTTATTAAATATATTTGTTCTCTCAGAGAGTGGAAAGTTGACAGACAGTCAAAAACTTATGTGACTAACATGTGTAAAGATCACTTTAAAATCCTGACTCACAGTTTTTTTTCTAAGTATCTATCTTGGTTGTTTTCATGAGAAACATTCTCAGTGGAGACATCAAATACTTGGCTTGCACTAAGCAAAATATTTTCTTAATATGAAGTAGATACAACTTTTAATCTTTAACTACTGGAGTTAGTTTTAATTGATAAATACTTAAGAAACATAACATAACCTTATTTTAGTAATCAGATTGCAGTTTTTTTCTTTACCAATATGCTTTGAATTTTTAGGAGTGGAATTAATTTGTTTACTTGCAGGATACATGAATTTCTATGCATAAAAATAAGCAGGAGACAAATTATTGCCTTGTAGTTGAGCAGCCAGGACACAATGTACTTCATGTTGGTGCAGCTAGTCATTTTGCTTTTCATGTGGCACCTGGATCTTCATCTGTTTTATTCCATTTTTATTTTAGTGAACAAACTATAACCATGAGTACATTTGCAGCACTGCTTGCCACAGAGTTGTAGAATTTTAAAGCTGGAAGAAACCTTAGAGATTAGCTCATTTAGCACATTAAAAATTTCTAGCTGAGATTTTGGCAGGCATAAAGTAAAGGAGCTACAAAAGAAAAAAATATGTAACCCACAAAGATTTGTGTTATTCCCCAAAATGTGCTAGAACAGAACTTTTACTCCTAAAATACAAGCTCCCAACAAGAACTTCATATGTTTCCAAGGCACCCTGCCCCTGTATTATTCCTGAGGTTCAAGGGAGCACTTCTAATACATCCACGTCTGTCACCATTATAGCTATTCCACAGCCCTTCCACCAGCCTCCTGCAAACCATCCACCGAAACTCACCGGTAGGCACTTTCCAGTGGGAGCGTAAATTTACAGCTAACTCTAAGTTGGCACAGAGGTGCTTTTGTCAGTCGAAACGGTAGCTACAGCTGTGTTTAAATGGAAACTCAGAAAATGGCAGCACAGGTATTCAATTCAGATAGGCATTTACAGAAAAGTAATTTGGAATAATACATTTTAAAAACGGTTCAGTCTCTAGAAGTGATATTGATCAAGCCATTTCAGCTGTGCCACCACAGTGCTAAGTAGACATTAGGATTTAACAGTTAGTTATAAGAAGAGTTAATGGGGTAGATCAGATAAGCAGTTTATAAGGGGACTGAGAAAGAGTAGAGTCATTTTCCTTGTCGCTTATCTAATTTTGCACAGGACAGCTGAAGGCAGTTTTTTTTTTTTTTAGCATCAAGTCAAAATAATTTTATAGCTATTTTTCAAAAGCATATGATTTTCTCTAATTTAAAAATCAAAGTAGATGACTTTTTCTTTTTTCTGTGTGTGCTGAGTTATTTCTAGTATAATATAGCTCCAAATATTTAAAATTGAAAATTCTACACCATTCATGAGAAATAACATAATAAATTTAAAATGATAAACCTTTAAGATCAATGTATAGTACAACTTCACTGACTCAAGTCATGAAATCTTCTAGAACATTTTGAGAATTGTACCCAGACTGTTATCCATACATATTATTAGGCTGCGATAAATACCAATCCCCAGTGGACAGGTTTTTGCTTGGAGAAACTAACTTAGAAAACAAATAGACTTTCAGATTCTATGTTAATCAGAAGATGTTTCTGTTCCTGCATTACATTTTTCCTCAGATTGCACATTCAGATAGATCCCCTCATCTTATTCTAGAATGGCATGAAAGTCTTTCCTTGCATTCTGTGTCAGTTCTAGCTCCTATAACAAATTAACCTAAGCAGACTAAATAGCAAAAATTTATTTCTCATAATTCTAATAGCTTGAATCTCAAGGATGATGCTGAAGTGGGCAAGTTTGGATGACAGTTCTCTTTCAGTTTATAGACTGCTGTCTTCTTTCTGTTTCTCTAATGGCAGAGGGAAAAAGGCAAGACAAACCATCAAAAGATTTCTAAAAAAAAAAAAAAAAAACTGAAGTGTGTTTAGTCTACAGTTCTCTGCTTTATCTTTTGCAAAAAGGGAAGAGGAATATAATCATTATGCACTGCAAACATATGATACTAATAATAAAATTAATAAAAATAAAGATGAGAAAAATAAAGTCAGTAATTCATAAATGTAATCATCTCCCCAAAGCTTCATTTTCAAATTCATTTCTCTTGGGGACTATATTTCAATAACTTTGGAAAAGCACATTCAGTTCATAGCACCTGGAAAGCTTAAAACCTCAGCCTTTATATGGATTAATTTTAGATTCTTTGAATGTTCTTTAGTAAAAAACTGTTAAATCTGTTTGCTGATATGACTAAATTAATTGTCAAATAGCAACCAGAATTATACAGTATTCATTATTTATATAGGCAAATGGGTACAGATAAAACACATTTTCAGTTACTTCTAGCCAAGAACCTTGAGGCAATTTCAAATAACAGAAAGACAAACTATACAGGGAAATATGACAGAATATTCAACTTCAAACATTGTTATGCCCAATCCAACTTTGAGGTTACCACTCCAAATTCTCAAAAGACTGTAACACTTGAAATGTTAAAAAATTAGCCCATTAATTGCAGAATGAATAAGAAAGACATGGTATTTCATGGGGTGGAAACCTACTCAGCTATAAAGGAAGATAATCTCAAGGCTCTTGTAGGTAGATAGAGGCAACTGGAAATAGTGCTCATGGATGTAATGGACCAGAGTCACAAGGGTGAATTTTGTGTTGTCTCCATAGCATAACAGACTAACGGTGTTAGTGGGATCCAAAATGCACAATACTTATTGGGAAAGTCAAAGGGGAGGAATTATCCAAAAAGGGAAGGAAATGACCACTATTAATCTATTATCATGATTTGAAATTTAGATTGTATTCATTGTTCTGATTAGTTTTATTTTATTCTGATTTGTTTGATTTTATTATATTTGATGGCATGGACAGCTATTTTAAAGATAACAAAATATATCATTGCAGCCATCAAGGATGTCCAATTATCTTGTTTAGAAACCCCATATGGCTTTCATTGTTTGTTTTGATTGATTTTAGTCTATTCTGTGTTGTTTGATTGTAATATGTCTGAAGGTGTAGGCAACTATTCTGAAGATAACAAATATTATGGTAGCCAATGCTGTTTTGCTAGTATCCTAAAATTCTGTATTGCTTACATTGTTCTGCTTTGTTTGTTTTGTTTCGTTATGTTTTGTTTTGTTTCTACTGTTTTAGTTTGTTGTATTTTGTTTGATTTTACTTATCCCTGATGGTATGGGCAGGTATACTGCAGGTAACAAGAGGCATTATGGTAGCCTTACCGATTGCTTTTTACCCTGTTTAAAAGTCATGTACCATGTTCATTGCTTTGTTTTGATTGACTTTACTCTGTTTTGTTTTGTTTGGTTGTATTCTTCTCAAAATAAATAAAAAAATAATAATTTTGCTAATTAATTTTAACCATACATTCAAACTAACAAAAATACAAGCAGTAAGTTTTGATTTGCAATATTTTGTCACATATTTTCTTTCTTTTGTACAATTGCTGATGCTTTTTGCTGCTGTGATTTATAGAGTTTGGTGGATTTTTATTTTTGAGATAAGATCATTAGAGAGAATTTAAGAGTCACTGTAAATTTACACTTGAAGAACAGTGCCATCCTAAAAGAGCATCCTCGTGTCCTTCAATTATTGCAGTAAATTTTAATGTATGTTTAAATGATATCTTTTAGCTTTAGCAAATGCTGCAAGACAAGGTTCTTTCTTTTGGCATCAATCATTTTCTCAAGAGCAGACACTGGCTGGTGTGTTGCTTGTTATGCTAACTACTAGGCATGTGTGACTATTTATATTTTTATTTATGCTAGCTTATTGAATAAAATTAAAATTGTTTTTCAGCAATCAATAGCCACACATAGCCTGTGCTTATTATCTCAAATAGCACAGAATCATCCGTTTATTATAGAAAATTTCCATTCATTCTTGTTGAAGAGTTTATTGAACAGTTTTTACTATAATCATAACAACAATCATTGACCAAAGGTAACCCCTGAAATTTAATTTTTTCTATCATCAGTAATCATAAGTGAAATATAGTGTTTCTTATTATTAACTACTTGCTTATATATTTTTCTTAATAACAACACTTTTTAAATTGCTTACATGTAAACATTGCAAGAATAACAACATTCAATGCAAATATTCTCTAATACTCTGTAACCCATCAGTTCTTAAGTAAGATATATAAAATGTCATGTAATATTTAACTTTTTGTAGTTAACTCTCACAGAAAAATGAGAAATCACTACGTCTTTGAACAAGTTAAATGATAACAGTTTCAATAGGTTTTTCATTCCTTAATTTCAAAGCAAGGACAAATTTAAAAGTTCAGTTAAATTTAGATTAGTTTTGAGGTTTATTTGTTCCCTAACTTTGATTTTCCATTCATACCGTTTTATCCCCCCTATATTATATTTTTCAAGTCACAAATCATTTTTTTAAAAACCATATGATGCTAAATTGACTTCTTCATCTACTACATTGCATCTGATTTTCAGTTATTTGTATTTGGAAGCATCTGGTTCTAGTTTTGACTAATACTTGAAGACATGTAATAGTACCAAAAGTAGCTCACTTTACAAACAAATATGTATGACTCTACATTGAACCAGTCACTATTTTGATCAAAAGTAAGTAATTTAGCTATGAATAAGAGGAACATTCATGGCAAAAGGAACTTATCTTAACACTGACTATGAGAAAGCACAGTTGTTTGGAAGAAAAGTAAAGCCAGTGTAAACAGAGTAGAGTAAGTAGATTGATAGTACAAAAATGAATTGCAATAGATGATTAAGAGGGGATGAATACATATGTATGATCTGAGACCAAGTGTTGGTCCTACATGTTTTCCAAGAATAATAGTAAACACTTCATTCATTTTATAAATGGATTAATCTGATACTTTGTTGACAATAGACTCCTTAATGGATAAGGAATAAAGTAAGAGAATAGAAGACTCTTATTTGGAAAGCAATTTGTCCAAGAAATTCATCATATAGAGAGAAAAGAGGGCAGAAGATATACTTTAAAAAGGAATAATTAGAATTTTCTCATAAATATCAATTCCAAATTCAGAGAGGACAAAGAGAATACAGGTGCCTTTTTTTCCACAAAGCATCTTGATAATGTGTGAACTATAAAATGAGATAGAAGACAACACAAACAATAGTCCATTTGTCTGCCTCAAGTGACTGACAAAAAATTAGGAAGGAGAAATAAATTTTGTTAATTCTACTAAGGGAAAATATTTAATACCATGAGACTACAAAGGATGACCAGGGTAAAATACACAGAAAAAGGATTCCTTATGTAAACCCAAGGCACATCTGTTGGACTTAGACATGAGGAGAAAACAGCAATGGAGACCAAAGATCGATGAGAGAAAAGTCTATGGAAACTCAAAATCTAAAGCAGGTATTTCTAGGAAGAGAGATGAGTCACTTGGCCCAAAGGACTTCTAATTGTGAAGCAAAATGAATTCTGGATTTATCGATTGACATGGAAATGTCAAAAGACTAATCAAAGAATATATAAGGAAAAATGAGAAGGAGAATTGCAGAGGGTACAATGAAAATTCACTTGAGCATTTTTATCCTACGAGGAAGGAAATGGATTTCTAGAAGTGAATATAAAAGAGCATGTTTTAATCCTTTTCTAACAGGGAGATATAAGTTTATTTCTGAATCCTCTAGGAACTAAGAAATGAGCCAATATAGAAAAAAGTTGACAGGAAAAAAGAGAGCTAATTATCATAGCAGAAAGATCAAAAGAATATACAATACCTATGTTTTTAGAAGGCTCAATGTGGTAAGGATGTCTCTAAGCTGTCTTGAATGCTTCTAGAATCCTCACTGTCATATGTAAAACTTGATCATTTGACTGAATGTGTCATATCTGAGCTGGGAAAAATCACATAGTTTCATTGAAAATAGAAACACTGAAGTTAGCCAATTGTGGTGATCATCTTTTCCATTGCTTGAAAAAAATAACAATGCCCACAATTTAAAAGAAGACAGGTTGGCTCATGATTTCGGAGTGTTCTGTTCATGGTTACCAGCTCCAAAGCAGAAACATCACAGCAACAGACTTTGTGGAAGAGTGCTGCTGACTTCATTGTGGCTGGAAGAGGAGCTGTTTAAAAAGAGTGCTGGAAGGAAAAAGCTTAGGAACTGAATATCAATCCCAAGGTCACACTTCCATGATCCTCCTAGAGATGCCCAAAAATAGCCTTTACTAATCAGCTAGCTGTCTCAGTGCAATGAAGTTAGTAATCATGGTTAATGGTTGCAGCAGGCTTAAAGGTGATATGGTGGTCAGAGCCATAACAAAATTGAAAGCTACTACAAGAAATTTTTTTCTCATTATTTGCAGCTGTAGTAATGAAGGAATAAATGAAGTAGTTGGATTTGAGCATGGATTATGTTTATCCTTTTTTTAGCAAACTGTCAAAAAGAATGAGAGAAAAGGGCAAAAGAGTTTGGGGTTCATTAGAAAGTGATGATAAAATTTAACCAAGGAGGAAAGAGGGGAAATAAAAATGTGTTAGATGATAGGAGAAAATGATTATAGATTCTGATAAATTATAATGATTTACAAAGACAGTTTAAAAGGACAACATGGGTTAGTAAGCATCATTAGATTGAGAATATACTGTTTGAAACACATATGGTTGTGGGAAACTCAGTTCTGGAAGTTTGGGTCAATTACATAGGAGAAAGTGGATAAGGCAGCATAGAAATGAGCATTGAAGGAGAAAGATTTAATGAATTGAGACATCTGGGTGTGTGCAGCTTAATTTTGTAGAACACAGTTAACCAGTACTGATACAGGACTACTGCTGGAGAGAACATGTGAACCACAGACTAAAATCTGCGAAAACTGAAAGATTTATTCCTCATCCAGTACATTCCTTCTGCATATTCAGGCACTAAGCAGCATAGATTGATGACAAGCAAAATAAGGCATTTGTAGAGAAGCTGAGGTCATCGCAATGAGAAAGATATGGACACATATCTTTTAAATATGAATACTTGATTATGAGTGTGAGAAAATATACATGGAATTTTAAAGCCATATAATATATGGTGTTTATCAGAAAACAAAAATTGTGGCTTTCCTTATTTATTTATTTATTTTTTATTTTACCTTAACTGCTTTTGTCTCTTAGGCCTTATTCTACCTGCAGTGTGAAACTGTCTGGGACACATCTGAGCTCCATGATTGCATACTTGATAGCTTGACCTTGGTCTCAGGCGATGTTCTCAGCTGTTTGTGTTGTTTCTCTGCTGCCATTCTACCTCCTATGCGAAGTTAAAGACACATTTGATCAGTCTCAATATGTGTGTCTTTTGTGCAGACTCATGGTGTGAAATTCCATTGCTCTTAATAGTTTTACTTCCCAGGGTAGTGCTACTTTTTCTCCTTCAAATACATTGACCCTTTAATCTTTTAAGCGTAGAGAGCAAAAGATAATATACCAGCTATAAATATATTCAAGCAAGGCATGCTGCTTATTTTCAGACTGAACATGCTGTTCAGTTTCTACCTCTATTTGAAGAAAAAAATATGATGTAGGTCACTCTTCATTCACAACTAAATTGGAAGGATTAGAAATATTTCAAAGTAAGCCTTAGGGGGTTATTTTTAAAATCAAACATATAACATCCAAAATGGATTTGTGGCCATTTTAAACATTTGAGCCTATTTTTTAAAAAAATGAACTAAATGGCACAATTTATCTCAGCATAAATCCACTGAGCCATACTCTTAATTTGATTAAGACACATCATAATAGCTATGGTTCACGTCACTAGGGTGAAAGAAGATAAACTTATTAAATTGCAATGATGCTTGTAACTATTTTATGTAATACAATATTTGCTTTACAGAGAAGCTATGTAGTAAATACTGAATCTTAGGGGAAATGTTCAATTTGTGCTATCCTAGCTCTAGAGGACTCATTTGCATATGCTCTGTCCAGTCTTCTCCATGGTTACGCTATGGTTTAGATCTAGAATATGCCCCCAAAACTTCCTGTGTGCAGAGATGGGGATTGTGGGTCACAGGTTCAGAGCTGAGTGTGCTGTTAAAAGCTGGGATCTGGGTAAAAGAGGTAGCTTACTGAAGCTGTGACGTGGGAAGGCATAGCTCCTTGCTGGATCCTTCTTTTGCTATTTCCTGCCTGCCGCCATATGAGGCACTTTCCTCCTTCAGACCCTCTCACCATGCTGTATTTGTCTTGGAGTTAACTGATCATGGACTGAAAATCTTGAGCCAAAATAAATTCCTCCTGTTAAGTTGTTGGTGTTAGGATTTTTGTGTCAACAATGAGAAAGTGAGTAGGACAGCTGCCAATTTCACATGAACATAAAGCATAAAACCATGTCCTCTTATGTCAGGTTTGCTCTACACTAGTATTACGCTGTCACTGCTAAGGCATGAGACACCAGGAAACCCACAGCACATCCATCCACAACCACATCCACACCCGTACCACATCCTCTGCAGGCTCTTTGCATTTAGAGGCTGAGCACAGCAAGGACTGCAAGGATCCTGCCCCCATACCGTTCAGGACTTCTCTGGTAGATACATTACCTGAAAGATTCATGATTGAAATATCTAAATAATCCTTTGAAACACATTACAGTCAACCTTTTTTCTCTCATTTTCAGGAGTCAGACCTGTTTCTAGGTCTTACTGTTTTCCTACCTCATGTTTCCTTCATAATTCTTGTCCTTAGTATATCTTCTATATATCTAATATTATCTTGTTGTCCATTACATAGACAACCTGAACTCATCTATGAGAGTCTTCAGGTAGTCCTGGAATGGTACAATAATATGGATAATAAGAAAAAAATTTAGACTGACTCTCCCCAACCATTAAGTGAGGACACTACTATCCTAGTGGTACTGATGGTTCAAGTAATCTATAGCATAGTATCCTCAGTGATAAATATTTCACTAGTGATGATCAAACAAAATTTGCTCATGGAAAGGAATAAAATTCTAGGTTTAAAAACTCCTGGCATTTGGAATATATAGAGGAAGTAAAGATGCATACCAAGAGAGCAGAGATAGCTGCTAAGTTATGTCAAAGCATGAATGAGAGAAAACGAGAGGAAAGGTGACTCAGAAACTGCTAATAGCTAAGTGTAAGAGCCCGAAGGCCATTTTGGTAGTTTATAACACTCCCCATCTCTTACAGTAGGAGAATGGGCATGGCTGCATTTTTAGCTAAGTGATCTATACGTTTATTGGTAGAGATAGAAAGTTCCAGCAATGTTGGAATGCACAGTCAGTACAGATCAGGGTTCAAATTGGGAAAACCCTATATCCTGAAATGTGAGATGGAGATGTCTTTAAAGGTTTCTTACATGTGTTTGTTCTGTAGGTACATACAGTGTAAGAGCTTCAAGAGTTAACTCCTCTTTCCTTGTTACTAACATAACAATTCTACTCTTCAGAAAGATACTTCAGAGACCTTTCACTCACGGGGTAGAGACAGCCCCCTAAGAAGCTGCCCTCACATCTTGTTTTGTCTGCCACACTATTAACTAGGGTTAGAGGTCAAAGCAAATGCCTCGTGTTGGTGTCCTGACACTGATGAGTTTGGAAATAGGATGAACATTCATGGAATTGCAAAACTGAGCTTCTAGATATTGGAAAAAACTGAAGATTATTTGTAAAGCTGGAGTTTAAAAGTGTTTAATCAAGAAGCAACACAAGCATAAAGTTATCAAAATGCCACTGTCAGAATGACTCTAGAATACAGGCGTAACTATCTGTTAGAATATCACTTAGAAATCTGAATTAAAAAAAAGATACAATGTTCAGTGCAGCCAAACTGCTACAGTGTGCCCTGGAAGATTGTAAAAAGCATAAAGAAGCCTGAATTTAGTGGTCTAGATTGAAAAAGAAGAGTATTTAAAAACAGAAGACCCACTAGCAGAGAATCCCCCATTGGATAGTCCCCTGATAAGTCATTTAGAATATTTCGAGAGCAGCATTTGCTTCATAAAAAAATTTGTGGTTCTCATCTGTGGAACGGGAAAGATTGTTAGAGAAGCAATCACAGAATCAAATACTGGGGCTCATTTATATTTGTGAGAATTATAAACCCCAAATTACTATGTTCCAGATGGTAGTGCATAAGCAGAAGAAGCCGGAAGATGCTAATTTGTATAATGACTAGTGACATTGAAGGAGTAACTGAATTTTGGTTCCTCAAGATGTGAGATGGTAATTTAAAAAGCATGATATTCTTAAGAATATTATATGCAGTCAGCAAAGGCACATTTGACATATAATGTAAAAGGTAAAAAAAAATTAGCTGAGGAACGGG
Organism: Cuniculus paca; assembly: GCA_004365215.1. NCBI lineage: Eukaryota > Metazoa > Chordata > Mammalia > Rodentia > Cuniculidae > Cuniculus > Cuniculus paca. The sequence goes on from RJWT010000579.1 coordinate 48,786, forward strand.
CAGAAGATGGTTGTTCTCATAAAGAGTTATATCCTCTGGCTTCTTTCCCAGACTGAGCCAATTTTTGATTCAGAAAAAAAACCTTTGCTTTAAGAATTATTTCTAACATGGGTTCCTATACTATTTTACCAAATATACAATGTCATTATGACTTCAGATTTCCTTCAAAAAGGTCTATAAACCATTTACTTTGGTCATTTTATCTGTACACAGTTTCCAAGTTGGCTTTGTTATCCGGAGATTCAAAGCCACACCTCTTTTCAGAAAAATGTTTTTATGAGCTAGGCCAAAAAAAAAAAAATGGAGTCCTATCTAAAATCCAAACCACAAAGAGACCATGATGTGAGGACCATAAAGCAGAAGTCATTTTTCCTGTCTCTAAATATAGTATTCTTGGCAGTTATAAAAAGAACTTACATCCAGCCCTTTCCACTTTAGATATGTGTTCTTACAGTAAAAACTAAATACAAACTTCTATAACTTTTTGCCAACTTGGTCAAGCATAGCAAATCCAAAATAGTTCTATATTGCATGTAAATGGTAAACATTAGGACCACCCTGTGGTAAATATCAAGCACCCTGAAACAAGCACTAAGGAAAGTTCTAATTGTATTTCCTTTCAGTATGTAAGTTTGAGTTTCACAGACACTGAGTGGATTATAACAAAGCCTGTAGATCACTTCGGGCATAACAAGCAGTTATTCTGATGATAGTGGTTGCATTTAACATGGTACTTTTGCTGAAACAGGTTCATAAGTGTCCAGGTACATAGTGTGCAGGCATTAATGTGATGAAAGCATTATGTTTCCTACCAGAGATAGCTGATAGTCACATGAGATGGACAGAAATATTCATTTACAGTTTTTTTTCCTTAGAGCTATGCAATCTCTCTACCATCTGTCATAACATAATCCAAAGATATCTGGACTGGCTGCACATCTCCCAGAACACCATGCTGTTCTATTACATAAACGGCATTGTGCTACAGAAAAGATGAACTGAGAGCTGCTAGTACATTGAAGAGCTAAGCAACAGAATTGGGCTTCATCATGTGGGAAATAAAAACTCTAATAATTCAGAAGTTACCTCTTCAGTGAAATTTCAAGCAATGCAATCATCATGTGCTTGCCAGTGTATCTCTTGTCAGATATTTTTCCATGAACTTCTCATGTTTCTACACTTCATATGTACAAGGTACTGACAGTCCTTGTTTGAGACAGCTTTTCAAGAATATTTGCCTAGGAAACAGGCTGGGAAGCTGGAAAGAATGTCCCCCTCTAGGAGAAATGGCAACCAAGTTCAATGCCCAGTATGATAAAAATAAAGCATCCATCTGGGACAAAGGTTAGTACTACTATAAAAGGTTTGGATTCCTGAACTCAAGATTCCACAGCTACTTGCAAGTTCACTGCCTGCACGGAACCCACCTGGGATTTTTTGTGAGGTCCCTATGACATTTGGGCTTCTTTCTATGATAAGATTAAAATCAAACTTTAGATATGACCCTGATGTCCTATGTCTTCTGTCAGTATCCATGCAACTGTGGCAAGTTAGATCGATAGATTACAACTAGGGCAAAAATCTCAGACCCTTCAACATTCTTGACAGTTTAATGAGGAGCATTGTTTATTTTCAGAGATGTGGTTCTGGAAAAGAAATAATAATAATATGTGAATATGACATGGAATTTGAGAAGACTCCCTAGAATTTTAAACCAACTGTTCTCATCCACATGATATGGAAGGAAACAATAAAGGGCTCCCACAGCTTTGACTGCTGATGAAGAATGGTGATGATGTTTAGAAAATAATGGATTAAAAATGAGATTGAAATAACACAGTCTCCTTGTGATTGGACCATGGCATACTCTCTGCTGGGCAGGAAAAAAAGGAAAGAGTTTAGAACAACGGAGTTAGAGATTCTATCATTCAACCCAAAGACATGTGGATGAATTTAATGAAATCAATTGTTTTCAGTAATGAAAATACAGACTCACCTATTTTTACATCATGTTGGCTTATGTGAATATTTTCCTTTATACCACCATTCAGTTAGGAATGGAATAATCTAACAGAGGCTTGGAACAAATCTATTTTCCTTGTCTTAGAGAACACACAGAGCAACTACCAAATGGATTTCAAAGAGCAAGATAAACCAAATCTGCAATATTGACCTCAACGATGTCCTCAGCAATTATTAGATCAAAGCAGTTAAACTCATTCAATAAGCTATTTATGTCTACCTTAGAATGCCTGGTGACTTTCCAGTTAAGAATTGGTATTGACCTTTTCACTTGACTCAGAACATCGATTCAGGTACAGAAGAAGGATAGTCTAAGGTTGCACAGACTCGTGATCGACCTGCAGAAAACACAAGTGAGGTAATTGCATCATTCATAGCAAATGTAGACTGTGGATTTTGGCTGACCTAAAAATATACCATACCACAGCCAAAGTGAAGTCATTGAGTATGATAATTATAATTAGGGGCAATATCCAAAGCCATCTTTTTCGCATCAAAGGGGTCTCATAGAGAAAACACATATGGTTGTCATGGGTCATTTATTCCTCCAGGAATTCCACCTTAGTAGTCAAGCATAGTCTTCATTTGGAAATACATACACATTCCATTCCATAAATGTTTATACTTCTGAACAACAGACATCTATGTTTGCTTCTCCTGGTATTTCCAAACATCTAGAACCATATCTACTGAATATCAGTCATATGTGTATGTATTTAATTATGCATATAATTATAATAAATGCTTTCTAAAATACCTGAAGACAATTTTTTTAATTGGGAATTAAAATGTAGCTAAACTGAAGTTTTGTTGTTACATGAAAAAGAATTTGGCTCAGAGAACTTATTTGAATGGATAATACAGAAAAATAAGGAATTCTTTAATTGGTTAAGGATTATTCTCTATGAATCTTGCACTTATGATGGTTACCATAAACTACAAACATTTATGAAGTATGTATAATGTGCCATAATTTTATGAAACACTGGCAAACTTGTAGGTACCATCAATGAAAGTAGCTACAAAACTTTAATGAAAACAGTACCAAGAGTTAGATTGAAGAAAGAAACTTTTCAAATAATGTGTAACAGAAATCGAATGGAGTATAATGGAGATTCAAAAATCAAGATAAAATATTTAAATGCGTCAATCTGTTAAGCTGTCTTGTAAACATATGCCAATAAAAGTACAAAAACGAGATACAACATACAACAGAAGCTTTCACTTTAAAAATGACCATTGAGACCATGATATTGACATATTTAACTGAAAAATGAAAACTAATACTTTTTCAAATTAGGAAATGTAATTTTCCCTGTATCATCAATTTACTACAGTGCATAAAAACTCACTGACCAGAGTATATATACATCATGGTCAGGAAAAATATAATAGAGTACAATGGTTTTTCAGTCTTTATATAAGATAAATGCTTTTTAAAAATAAACTATAATAAATGCTGTATTGGTATTCTAGGAAAACTGTAACAAAGTACCATAAACTTAATAATTTATACAAAAGAATTATATTATTTAACAATTCTGAAGGCTAGAAGTCCAAGCAAAATCATTATATTAGCCTTCCCTTTGAAGGCTTTAAAACAAGAACCGGTTACAGGCCTTTTCACTCATTTGAGAGATTAATATCTTTTTCCTGGGTGTTTGTCCATAATCTTTATTAATGTCCATCACCACATTCATTCTTTTTCCTTTTATATGGACATCAGTCATGATGGCTCGGGCTAACCTTAATTACCATGTTTTAAATAATTTTACCTACAATTCCAATTAAAATCACATTGTGAAAGTTTAGGACTTCAATATTCAAATTATTCTCCTGTAACTAATTATTATATGCAGCAGATTTTAGAACTTAGATAATTCTATCTGTGAAATGCATTTGCATTATCTGTAAATATAACAATAATAGCAAATACTTTGGACATAAGTTTAGTGCAAAATATGAAATGGGATGATATGTGTAAAGCACTTATTACTGGTATTATTTTAGTAGCATGTTGAAGCTATTGTTATTACTGTTCAAATTACAAAATAGAAAGTGTTGATCACAATCTACTTTCAGAAACACTCAAAATATTTATAAATTGCTTACAGTTTTTGTGTTATTTATTGTATTCTATAAAGACAAACGGCAACTGTAGTAAAGCACCACAAAATGAGTGACTGAAAACAAAAGAAATCCATTCTTTCTCATTTCTGGAAGCAAGGAATCATAAATCAAAATGTCATCAAGTTTACAATCCTTCCCAAAAGCATAAGGAGGAATTCGTTCTTGTCTTTTCCAAGTTATGTTAGCTCCTGACACTGCTTGGCTTGTGGCAACAAAATTTTGTCTCATACATCATGTGTCTTCTCTGTGTTCTCCTTACTTTCCTGTCACTGAGACAAAATATCACACAACACCTTGACAAGGAGGAAAGGTTTATTTAGCTCAGAGTTTGTAGAGGTTTCCATCCATGCTTGACTGGCTCCCAGGCAGGGTGGCATGGCAGAGGGGCATCACAGAGGCAAAACAATTCATGGCAGGGGTGGTAGTGGGGTAAGTAGCAAGTAGCAAGTCTAACTTCCTTCTGTCCCTTTTATTCCATTCAGGCTGCAAGTCTTTTGGGTGGTGCCACCAACACCCAGGGTGGAGCTTCTGTCTTCAGTAAATCTACTCAACCACACATAGAACTATGCCAATTACAAACAGTGGACTTATTTAGTACCACACACCTTTAATCCCAGTATCACGCACCCATGATCCAGCTACCTCCCAAAAAGTCAATTTATGAACTCATGAGGCTTTGAAGAGATATCTAGATAGAAGCCACAACAACCTTTATTGTATTCTTTTCTAGGGGTACCAATTTGCATTTCAGAATCACTGTAATACAATTAATACCTCATGCTAACTGATAAATCAAGAAAGAATCTATTCAAAATAAAGTCACATTCTGCGAGTTTGATTGAGTTGACTCTGAGGGTATACGACTCAAGCCACAATAACACGCCATCTGGTTCCTCAAAATTCGTATTAAATCTACATGTAAAATACATATACCCCATACTCAATTCCTCTTAAATCTAAATCCATTTCAGTTTTCTATATTCAAAGATTTTTGAATATCTTTAACTCAAAAAATGTCTGAACCTCATCATCTAAATCAGATATGAGTGCAACTCTGGGTTTGATCTATCCGGGGACAAATTGATTCCTATTTGTTACTTGTGAAACTAGAAAACAAGTTATCTCCTTTTCAAATGCAAGAGTAGGACAGGCACCAAACAAATATTGCCATTCAGAAAGCGAGAAATTTCAAAGAATAAAGATATTTTTAGTCCAAAACAAACTCAAAGCCCCACAGGTTTCAAAGCATGAGCACAGTCTTTCGTGGTTCAGGCTCTGCTCTGTGAGCCTCAGAGCCGGGCACGCATGGCATGTGTGGCTGCTGCCCACTTCCACTGCCCTCAGAGACGTGCTTCCTGCTCCTTGAAGGACAATGCATGTCCACTCCTATGTAACTCTTTCATTTCATTTCTTGGCTATGGAATTTTGACCCAAAAAAATACCTTAAAAATATGTGTGTCTTAATCACTTTTCTTGTCTTTGGCAAAAAAATAAAAATACCTGACACCTGCAATTTAAAGGAAGAAACGTTTGTTTTGGTTTACAAAGAAGTGTCAGCCCTTGTATGGTCAGCTGGCTCCAAGTCAGGGCAGCAAGACAGAGGGCCGTGGTAGAGGAGAACCTGGCCCCAAAGCAGAGACTGAAAACTAGAACTAGGGAAAATGATAACCCTTCCAGGCCATGGCCCTAGGAATCCATGCCTTCTGACCAAGGTCCACCTCCCACCAGCATATCAGCTCCCCCCTCAAAAAAAAGGCAATCATCTGCCCAATCCTGAACTAATATTTCTTAAGGATCTTGGAAGATGTCTAAATAGAAACCCTAACAATGTGCTTCTACTAGTAGCCAAGAAACATCCTGGTGTCTCTCTTTGAGGATTGCAACCAGTATGGTCACTGTCTAAATCTATCCACTAGTTGCTTGAAAACTGTATTCTGTCATTCTTTCATTCTTTCATTATCAGCAAGGATACTTTCCCTAGTCCACTGTTTTGTAGCCATATCTGATTAAGAAATGAGAGGCTGGTAGGTAGCTCAGTGTTAGAATGTGTATTTAAGATATGTGAAGTCTTGTATTTGATACTTAGAACCAAAAAAGCAAAACAAGACAAATAAACCCACCTGAATAAGCACGGACACATTCCTGGCTCTAACCAAATACCACTGTGTGTCTGGTTTGTTTCTTTCTTAGCTTCCATCCAATGCCAGCTAACTCGCTGAAACACACCGACTTGGTACAATCATTAATGGCCTTTACAAATACCAGAGATACAACTCAAGAACACAACCACAGGCTATTTCAGATACTCAGTGGGAGATACAACCTGAGAAGAGAATTTCAAATAATTTGAGCCACTATGGTGCCCTCTCAAATAATTTGAGACATTATGGTGTCCTCTCATCTTTCAAGAAAATTAGACTATATACATTCATTTCACACTTTGGGGAATGTGGTAAATAATATTGTTATAAAATATCAATAACCACTTATTTATGTTGTATAGTATATACTTTTTCATTCATAATGAAACTACTGAAAAATTGATATGAAATATGTTATCATGACTAGGAATTACAAGCCAAAATTGTATATATAATGAGCACAGCAAACTACTAAGCTAAGACAAGGCAGTAGTTGGCTTCCTTTGAGAAGGGCTACTAACATAACAGAGTATTACACTCTATTTTCTACAGTCTATATGCTGTGTTGTGTTAATGCATCTGCAAACAAAATAAATGTCATGTTTTGTTAAGTATACTTGAAGGAGTAATAATAATATAAAAACAGAAGAATATTTTTCTCTGACTTTCTTCTGAACTATGAGAAAAAAATGATAAGAGAGTATTTTGACAGTGCTATCTACCTCAGATAACCCCCAAATAAAGAAAAAAAACAAACTCATTACTTTGTTCCCTACCAAACATCAGGTGTGAGATATCTGGACACATGAGCCTATAAACAGGACTAGTTTAATAGTGAGCAACAGGTGAAGACAAGCTGGGAATAGAAAGGAATTAGTTACATACAGAAATGGTATCATGACATCAACGTTTCTATTTAATGGGGACTTTTTTATTCCCTGCTCAGATGCTAATTTGGGAATATATTGTCACTAACAAAAAAAGCTGAGGGAGAACAAGACTATTAACACAGCGAGCTGAAAACATGAAAACTATACAAAAAAAGAAAAGAAATGCATAAAAGGAGCAGATTGTGTGAAAATGCTGTAGGGCCTTAGAGAAACAGCTATAAGAATGGGTAATATTCTAGTGCGAAGATAAATAGAGCAATAGGGATTCTCACCAGGCACATATGACTTTTGAAACAAATTGATAAACATTGTTTTAAGCATGGCTTGTGAATACATTTACAAACAGATTAAAATACAGAAAATGATCTATAAAAGAAAAATATCTCTGAGCAGACTGGTATCAGAAAAAAACAGTGTGAGTCACACCAAAAAGAAAAAGTCTAGATCAAACCCCAAGGAAGATTTCTCTTTAGGATATTCAGAGGCTGTTTTCACTAGCTGCTTAATAACATAACTGTGAAAGAGCTGACATCTTCTGCATTAATTTCTTGCATATTTTGTGGTTTATTTTTACGCTTATGTGGATTTTATTGTAAAAATTCCATTCCATTGTGTGAGTTTGTAATGTGAATAAATGATTTTGCTGTGTTCATAAGGAAATGAATTGGAGGGATCCTTTATACACTTCATTAATAGTTTAGATTGATCTTTCTAGACTCAATGAGTCCCAACTAATGTAATGCATTCAAGAGCCTGGTAAGCAGAGCGAGAAGCCCAGGCAGGTAAATTCTTTGGAGAATATTGCCTCGGCCATTCTTATGTCTGCTGGAAGGTGCTACATTTGTAATAGTACAAACTATTACCATTTGTTTATTAGCACCTGGTCACAGTACGTGGTGTTTCCATTTATCTTGGGATGGTGGAAGGTGTACACAGTACATGTTCATGATTTCTTTTATCTTCACCCTCTACAACCTACCACTGCCCTCCCTCAAACCTGATGTTCAAATCACAGTAAAAAGCACTGTACTAAAACCATAACATTTGTAGAATAAGATAGTGATTTTGACTACATTTGTCATTTTAAACATTTTCATCCTATTTAATCACGACTTCATCCTTAGGAGATGAATTTTTGAAACAGCCCATTTTAATGATGAAGAAATTAGAGATATGGCCAATGTCCTAAATTTAAGTGGAAGAGTTGCATGCAGATCCTAGCAAACCCTAGGGCTTGTGTTTTTGATCCTGCTTTATAATGGGTATCAAAAGAAAAGTGTTAACCAGAATAGAATATTTTTTATAAAGCAAAAAATAATGTTTATACTAACTTCAAAAATCAATAAATAGAATTATGAGAAAAAGATTCTCCGTACCCATAATGACTCCTGGATATTATGTACATGTACACATATGCATTTTCTTTCTAAATTACCAATCCACAGTTAGGCATTACTCACAATATCTTATTGACAAATAAGCTGAGTATTAAAAATCTTATACGAGGCCATAGCTTTGTGAATGTATGACTATGGAAACTTGTTATAAGAATTTTGGCTGCTTGTAGCTAGGCGTAGTGGCATACACCTGTAATTCCCACACTTGGGAGCCTGAGACAGGAGAATCACCAAGAGTTTGAGCCACTCTGGACTACATAACTAGACCTTGAGATAAAAAAAGAAAGAAAGAAAGAAAAAAGAATGCTGGCTACTTGAGTATATTGCTAGAAGAAAATGTTAAATTTTGTACTGAATTAGAAATAAGCAGAAAACCTAATACATAAATGTTTTGTTTTCTTATTATACTTGCTTTACTGTGAGAAATTTGTGTATATTTAGATGTTTTTGTATATTTGTAAAGAAATACATGTGACATTTTAAAACAATAAAATCAAAATTATAAAACAACATTCTTTCATTCATTCTTCCTGTATTGCACAATCTTTTTTTTTATGGCAAAAGCCCTGACAAGTTTTAGGAATTCTTAAATGAGAAAGGCAAACATATTACTGTAATACAATACCTGGTAAAAAAAAATGGACATCATCAGTACGCACCATGACAAGGAGCCCAACACAAACTAGTATTGAGAAGGAAGGGTGCATTCTGTGTGTGCCAAGGGAATTTGATGGGAACTTTGAATTTGGAAAAAAAATATTTTATTTAGATGAAATTAATATATCATCAATCTGAATCATCTAAAGAAAATAAGTCAATTGCATTTTGTAAACTGCCAGATTTTCAACCACTGATTACATGTATTCCAAAATATTTTCTACTTCAAAGTAAAATCCCTTACACTTTAAACTGTTTCTCACCATTCCCTTCCCGAGAATTATCTGTATCCATCCTGTCTTTATGTTTCAGACTTCACATTTTGACTATGAAAATGCATTTAAAGTTCTAATATTTCCAGATGAAATTTGCTTAGAGCTATAGAAACATTATGTCACATCTATCGGAAATGCTTAATTTTTAGACCAATGAGTAGATGCTTTAGTTAAATCATACTAATGACAATTAGTATGTCTTATTATATAATTATGTATATTGTATAACTATGATTACAGGGATGATCGATTAATTTCATTGTATATGTTAATTTGTGCAATGAAATTTTTCAATAATTGAGATATCATTTGTTATTTGAAATTAAATTTGAAGCTGACCATAGAAAATACTGTGTTTCTAACACATTCACGTGCTTAAAGAAAAATTACTGAAGCTCGGTGTTAGAATGTCCAACTGGACTGAACGTACAGGACTCTGGGTTCAATCTCCAGCCCTCCCCCGCAAAAAAACTAAATTGATCCTACATTTGTGGTGCTGCAAATCTCTTAGAAACACATGAAGGTTTTTTGTTTGTTTGTTTGTTTTCTGACGCCTAATAAATTTCCATAACACCCTTCCATCTAAGAATCTTAGGCTAAACTACTGGTAGTGTATGCAAGTAAAAATATGACAAGTTTCTTTAAACCTATTTGTTCTATGTGCTCTCATATTTAGAAAAGTGTTTCGATAGATCTCTGCTACATTGGTGTTTCAGGATCCTAGCAACAATTCCCGAAGGGGAAATGCAGAAGAACGGATGTGCCTGTTTACATAAAATTACAAGAATTCATTATGTTTGGTAAAGCTAGATTATTACTAAAGTGCCTTTAAACCTGTTAGAAGTGAATGTTCAGTTATACTATTCCTATGGTATTTTTGTATGTTTGTGTTTCTGTGTGTGTTTGCATATAAGCAATTCATTTTTTTCTCAAAATAATGTATGAAATGCCTTCTGGGTGAAAGTGGGATATCATCCTTCAAAGTTTGTTCAAAGATTTCTTTTTCCTTGTTTTTGTCCTTGTAATCATTTTAAAGCATCTTTTTATTTCTCACTTGTCAAACTAATTTAATCATTAATCACAAATACTGCATTCTCCAATATTTTTGGTTAATAACATAACACATAAATGATTTCATGGAAGAAATAAGTCCTCAGTTCATGTTAAAATTATCATGAAATAAATTTATAATAATTTCATTAGCTAACATAATGAAAGAAATACTAAATTCTAGAGAATTTTTATTCCTGTTATACATTTAAGCAGTTTCTTTATATTGAAAACATAAAGATACATTGTATTTGTCAAAGCTAAAATTTCTGTTTTATAGGTTTGGAGAATTCATAGCTTAATTTTTTTCAGAAGTGGAGATGGTAATTTAATTATTTGTTTTACTTGATAAAATCTCTCAATTTAAAATATTATTTTATAAGTACAAATTTAATTACAGAAGACAGCATACACTAAAAGACATTTAATTACCTTGCCAACATGAATCAACTTTTAAACTATGGAAAATGAGAAGGATGAATGATTAGTATGCACAGCATGACCAATCTGTCTTCTCGACCCTAACCAAGTGATATCAGACATACACAAATGTCCCTGGTAAATATTGGTGGGAAAATGTAAATGAACCCAAGAGGTTTTTGGAAGATTTTTAGGCTTATAGGAGAAAATTAATTTGTAATCCATTTTAATATGGGTGCTTTATTCAGTGGACAGAAAAAAATCATCACTTAGCAAAACTTAGAGACAGAATGTTCCTTGAAAGGTATAACTAAACTAGGTAAGGGTTAGAAAGAGGTCAGAATTCAAGGATAAATGTCCACATAAGCCTATTAAACGTCCACAAGAAAGCTCTCAAGTAAGAACCTTAAATGTTATTTGGAATCCAGTTTGCTGATAAAATCAAGTTCTCTCCTGAGAAAGTATCCAGATTATAAAATTATGTAAGCCTTAAACTCAATAATTGTATCCTATTTAAAGGTGTTGAAATGAGAAAATAGAACAATTAAGCAGAAAAAAAAACCAAACAGAAATGTGGCAAATATTTTGTAAGCTGAAAAAGAGATAGCAAAAAATAGCAATTTTTCTAAGTGCCTCTAACCAGCCTGTTAAAGCAACATACTTTTCAGTGTTGATAGAAATATGATAGTTTGCTAAAAGAACTAGTTAATTCATAATGAGGAAAGAAGTTCATTAGATAAAATGAATAAAACATTATTTAGACTTTCAGAATATGTTTCTTTTTTCCTGTGTACCAAAAATCCTATAACATCAGTGATATCAAAACAAAACATTTCTGTAGAATAGTCTCCCTATTGGAACATGCTACAAAAATTTCTTATGTTTTATGTGGACTATAATATTTCCATTTGCATTTAGGGTATTTCATTTGCCATAATGTATTATACATGACAGCAATAAATAAATGCAATTATATTTTAATATATACACATACATTTTAATCAATCATAAATGAAGTACATTAACAATCAAGATAGGCAAATAGCACCAAAATATGACCAAAAGTAAAAAAAAAAAACGGGGCATAAGATGTTTAAACAGAGGACCCAAACTACGAAAATAATGGGAGCATTGCCATCAAAACCATGGGGGAGAAATCTTTACATTAAAACAGGGTCTAACATTTTGCAGTCTTAATCTAGGTTTTGTGTAACTTAAAATTATTTTAATCTTTTCAAAGAAAATCATTACACTACTGAAAATGCAAAATTATTTCAAAATGATAAGTATTTGCTTAGAGTAGAAAATAAACAACAATGAATTATGAAATTCAAAACCAACAGATACCAAAATCATCACAAATTATCCTAAATTATGGCTTGATATTTTTAAGCAACTTTTTAAAAAACCTCTAGTTACAGTTTCCCTATATTTTTGAGAGCATGACTCCACGATTCTTATTTACTCAAAGAAAAGTATTTTGCAAACTGATTATGATAAAGAAAACTGAAGATAATTTAATCTTTATGTAAGCACTAAGTTGGTTGATCAATCGATCATGCAACATACATTATACATTTATGGCTAGTTACTAGGAACATGTTAAGGTGTAAGTGGTATCTTGGCATGCTTGAAACCTTCCACTCATGCAGAGGAATGCTTATTACTTGAAGGGTATTGACAAGTTGGCACTCCTTAGCGGAATTTCTTTATTAGTTTGGTGTAGTTCTTTGGGCCTTCCATGTGAAGAACCATGTCAGTGTATAGTGTCTATTTTGGAGACAGTTGGTGTGCTGCTGAGAAGAATACATATTCTAATGTTTGGGGATGGAACAATCTGTAAATATATATTAAATTCATTTATTCAAAATTGCAGTTATACTCTGGAATTTCATTGTTGACTTTGTTGTTGCAGGTTAAGTGGTCTGTCTACTTGTGATAGTGGGGTGTTGAGATGTCCAATTTTATTGTGTTGATATTTATTTGATCTTTATAACCACTAGTGAAGTGGCAGTGTTTGTTTTATGAAGTTGGGTGTGTCTCTGTTTAAAATATATAAATATATATTTTTTATTTTATTTTAAAAAATACAACCAAACAAAATAAAACAGTACAGTCAACCACAACAAATCAATGAACATAGTACATGACTTCTAAACAGGGTAAAAAGCAATTGATAATGGCTACCATAAGCCTCTTGTTATCTGCAATATACGTGCCCATACCATCAGGGATAAGTAAAATCAAACAAAATACAACAAAATAAAACAGTAAAACAAAAACAAAAACAAAACAAAACAAACAAAGCAGAACAATGTAAGCAATACAGAAGTTCCAGATACCAGTAAATCAGCAGTGACTGATAGGTAAACCATCATGTTTGTTATCTTCAGAACAGTTGCCTACACCTTCAGACATATTACAATCAAACCACACAGAATAGAGTAAAATCAATCAAAACAAAACAATGAAAGCAATACAGAGTTTCTAAACAAGATAATTGGACATCCTCGATGGCTGCAATGATGTATTTTGTTATCTTTAAAATAGCTGTCCATGCCATCAAGTATAATAAAATCAAACAAATCAGAATAAAATGAAACTAATCAGAACAATGAAGACAATATGAGTCTCAAATCATGATAATATATTAATAATGGTCATTTCTTTCCCTTTTTAAATAATTCCTCCCCTTTGACTTTCCCAATATGTAATGTGCATTTTGGATCCCACTAACACCTTTAGTTTGTTATGCTATGGAAACAACACAGAATTCACCCATGTGACTCTGAACCATTTTATCCATAAGAATTATCACCAGTTGCCTCTATCCACCTACAAGAGCCTTGAGGTTATCTTCCTTCATAGCTGAGTAGGTTTCCACCACATAAAATATCATGTCTTTCTTATCCATTCTGCAATTAATGGGCAGGCTAACGCTACTTTTTTTCTGGCTCCCTGTCACATAGGGCATTGTTCTCTCTCCTTTGACTTT
>RJWT010000580.1:0-62738 GCA_004365215.1 Cuniculus paca
CAATCTGTCTGTCTCATCCACCCGAGTGCTGGATTACAGGCGTGAGCCACCACGCCCGGCTGGAACTGTTTAGTATTTATTTAGGTCTTTTTTTTTTTTTGCAGCACCAGGGATTGAACTCACAACCTTGTGCTTGCCGGGCAGGTGCTTAGACCGCTGAGCTAGATCCCCAGCCCTGTTTTTGAGACAGGGTTTCTCTATGCCATTCAGGCTGGCCTTGAGCTCACTTTGTAGCCCAGGTTGGTCTCGAACTCACAACAATCTGCCTGTCTCATCCACCCGAGTGCTGGGATTACAGGCGTGAGCCACCACGCCCAGCTCTTTTATTTAGGTCTTTTTGAGACAGAGTTTTGCTATGTAGTTCAGGCTGGCCTTCAACTCACTTTGTAGACCAGGCTGGCCTCAAACTCACAGTGATCCTCCTGCCTCAGCCTCCCAAGTGCTGGGATTACAGGTGTGTGCCACCACACCTGGTTAAGGAACTGTTTTAGAGATAACTTCGCTATGGGGAATAGACTTGGGATAGACTGCTATAAGAAAAGGTGTGGTTGTGAGTATGAAAGACTTCTCAGAAGACAGTAAATGATACTGACCTTTACCTAACAAGGGGCCTATGCAGGAAAGGAGCCTACTGATAATTGGGTTGGAGGGTGGACCAGCTGACTGGGGATCTGAGAGGACTTAAATCACTCACCATGAGGGTCATCAGCTCCTGCTGTAGCCTGCAAAAAGAATTCAGGGTTACCTGGGGATCTGGATGGGCCGAGAGCTCTCCAGTTGGATCTCTTCCCACTTGACTCTCTCTTGAGGAGCTGTCATGGAGGGTTCTCCCTTCTCCGAGGTCAGACTAGGTTGGGGGTAAGCTTATGCTCATCTCCAAAGGAGTTTAACCCTCCCTAATGCCTGGCGTGTTAACTCCCAACACTCCCAAGGCGTCTTCTGGGAGGATTCCTGACAGGAGTCTTTCTTTAGGAATCTCAGAGTAGCCTGAGCTTCTAGCCTTCCTCTCACGCCCGCCCCATCTCCCAAATCTCACCGGCTGCACGAGGTGAGGGTCCTAGAAAGTCTTCGCTGTGGGTCCGCAGGCTCAGAGATGCCAGGCCCAGCCAGTGTTAGCTCCGTACCACTTACCTCTTGCCCACAGGGCCCCGGGCGGCGCCCCCGCTGGGCTCGGCTCCTTTACGGGCGGCAGTAACGCTAGCGGCGGCGGGGTCGCGGTTTTGGGAAGCCATCAGGAGGGCGCTGGCAGAGACACAGAAACTCGGAGAACAGCACAGCAACTGCAGGGCAGGGAGCCGCCCGCCTGCGTTTGAATTGTAACCCTCCGACAGCGTCGACCAATCAGCAGCTCGCTTGGGTTTGATCCAGCCAATGCGGCGCGCCGCAGTGCTGTGTCACCGCGCAACTGCTAGCCCCACCCATCAGTGCGCCACTATTGGACGACTGGTGGAGGGGGTTTGCTTCCAACAGCCGATTGGCTGGAGAGGCTGCCACTAACTAACGAGTCTGTAGAGGATTGGCGGCCTTTAGAAAACGCCAACCATTAAAGGGCCAGGAAAACGACCACGTGGGAGAAATACCTTAAAGTCAAACGCCTGTGCTGTCCCCGGAACACCAGGTACGCCCGGTCTTGATCCTTTCTTCCACGAATAAAGATTATCTCCAATCTTCGTGCCCTGAGTCTTCCCCAAACCGGAAGTCCCTGCTCTTCCTCCGTATTAGAATAGCCCTGGCACCTTTGGGATCCCAAGTGTCTGGAAATCCGGGGCAGTAGGGGCTATGACCAAAGAGGCAGAGAGGCTGAAGGAAGGCTAGAGTGGCAGCCTATTACAAAATGTAGGTTCAGATCATGCCTCATCTCCGACTGGTCTGCTGCGTGGTATTGTGCAGGTCGACATTTTAACTTATAAAATGATAATAAAAGCTAACTTTGCATTTTGTATTTCTTGTATTTTTTTTGGTAAAATCGAGCTCACCAGTTTGCGCTTGCCAGGCAGGCGCTGTGCTGCTGAGCTATATCCCTGGCCCTATTTTCTATATTTTATTTTATTTTGTTGGTCTTTTTGAGACAGTCACTATGCCGTTCAGGCTGGCCTTGAGCTCACTTTGTAGCCCAGGCTTGTCTCGAACTTGCAATGATCCTCCTGCCTCAGCCTCCCGAGTGCTGGGATTACAAGAATCATGCCTGGCCCCTATTTTCTGTATTTGTGAGGCAGGGTCTCGATACGCAGTTCAGACTGGCCCTGAAATCACCTTGTGGCCCAGGCTGGCCTCTAACCCCAAGTAATCCTCCTGCCTTAGCCTACCAAGTGCTAGGACTACAGGCATGTGCCACCACACCTGGCTTGTATTTTTTTATATGGTCTGTTACTAAACTTCCATGGGACTAGGAATCATTCTGCCAGTTCTTGCATTGGTAGGAAAAAAACACGACAACAAGAGGGACAGGGAAGGTTGCTAAGTTGGGTATGGTGGTGCATGCCTGTAATTCCAGCACTTGAGAGGCTGAGGCAGGATTGCCACGAGTTCAAGGCCAGCCTGAACTACATAGGGTGACCCTGTCTCAAAAAACCAAACCAACCAAACAAAATACCAAACACCAAAAAACAAAAGGCAACAACAAAACACTGAAAGACAAAAGGTTGGCAAGGTACCTAATATTAACAGCTAGGTCTCCTAAGACCTGGGTCTGAGATGGGAAAAGGGTATCTGATCCTTCTTCTACGTTTGTTTCTAGAGCCCCTGACATTTTATCAGCCCCTCCACATGGCAGATGGCACAGCAGGCTCACCATCTGTGTTTATTACAAACAGTTTAATTGCTTCTTATCCCAATAACTTTACAACTACAGACCCACATGCCAGTCTGGGATGCTCTGCAGCGAGTCCCTACAGACTAGCCCATGCAGCGTTGAATTCCGCAGAAATCCGGCTAGGAGCAGTCCCAGTGTAGCCTCCCCATGTGGGGAAGAGGGCCTTGGATGCAGGCTGCCCACTGTAGCCAAGACACCTGGCCTCAGGTCTGCACAGGTGCTTCAGCAGCATGATGCTCATTCTCTGTCCTTAGTGTCTCCATGTACTTGCGCATCTTCTCAACAATCCAGGAGGGCAGGACAAAGGATTTCAGCTCATCTAACTTCAGGTCCAGGCATCCTCTAGAGTAGGAATTGAGAGAGGAAGTTAAAGCAAGGCAGGATGTAGGCCCAACCTCACCCCAGGGGCTACTCTGAGGCCAAGAGACACAGTGGTTTACCTGTAGTCGTCACTGGCTGCAAGGTCGCGGATGTCCTCCTCGATGAGGAGGTAGGCCTGGGGCAGGAACAAGGGAGAATGGTAATTGCCTATTTCACTCCAATTCACTAATCTTTTATTAAGTATCTGCTTAATGTAAGGCCTGCTTCTAGGTGGAAGAAAGGGGGGTGTAGTTTGCAATTTAGTAGGGGAAAGTGGGAAGAGACTAGGGAATGATTTCTTGAGGAAATCTTTCACTCAAAACTTTATGGGTGGGAGAGAAGGGACTTGTGACTTTTTTGAGATTGGGGTCTAGCTATGCTGCCCAGGTTGGCCCTGAATTCCTGGGTTCAAGTGATCCTTATGCATTAGTCTCTGGAGTAGCTGGGACTACAGGCATGCTGTGGTGACTTATTTATGGCTTTTCCTCTTTTAAAAAAGGGAGGGAGCTGAGCGTGTTGGTGCATAACTATAATCCCAGCACTCAGGAGGCTGAAGCAGCAGGATTGCTGTTTGAGGCCAGCATGGGCTACGTAAGTGAGTTCAAGGTCAGTCTGCACTATATAGCAAGACCTTGTCTCAAAAAAAAAAAAAAAAAGAAAAGAAAAAACGATGGAAGAGGTTTATAATAAAACAGTAAGAGAGTGAGCAAAATATACATGGAAACAGTAAATCAGGAAGAGGAAGTTATATGCTAACGAGATTAAGAAAATTTGGTCTTGAACTTTCCAGGGAAAGGGACATGATAATAAACACACTGCTGTCTAGTAAATGGGCTGTGATGTGTGGCCCTGGGCCTATACAGCTGCTGGCAGGATGTGTGTCTGCAATGGTAAGGCTTTTTGTGAACTTACCATGTAGAGAATGTATATCATAATAGAAAGACTTCTCTAAGAGTTTTTCTAGTCTTAGGGTCAGGAGAAGGGTGCAGTTTAATTTGTGAATACCTAGAAAAGGTCTCCCAGGTCACCATGGTAAAAAAAAATCAACTTTTTTCTAACCCTTATCTATTCTTACTGGTGTCTTAATTTTTAGGTTCTGTTCCCTCAGCCCATTTATTATTTATATTATATTGCATTTTATGTTGTCTTTGGTAAGCTCCCTGAAATATTTTTTCTCAAACAAAGTGTGTGCATGGAGTAGTTTAAAAAAAAAAAAGAAAGTTTTCTTTCTTTCTTTTTGGGAATAAGATCTCTCTATGTGGCCTGGGCTGGCCTTGAACTCATCACAATCCTCCTATCTTAGTCTTGTAAATGCTGGGATTACAGGCATGTGCCACCACACCTGGCTCTAAAAGGTAGTTTTCACTGCCAGAAAGGAAATGGTATACTGGTTTGAAAGGCCATTAGGTTTTTTTTTTTTTTTGCGGCACCGGGGATTGAACTCACAACCCTGTGCTTGCCAGGTAGGCACTCAGACCGCTGAGCTAGATCCCCGGCCCTGTTTTTGAGACAGGGTCTCACTATGCCATTCAGGCTGGCCTTGAGCTCACTTTGTAGCCCAGGCTGGTCTCGAACTCACAACGATCCGCCTGTCTCAGCCTCCTGAGTGCTGGGATTACAGGCGTGAGCCACCACGCCCGGCTTAGATTTATTTTAGAAGCAGTCCCCTCAGTGGGACTGAGTCCTCACATGCAGGAGACTGCATGTGATGGGCAAAGCCCTACATAACGGTTTTACTACACAAACAACCATGAATTTTCCTAAGGTTGGTGCTTGATATGAGCTGAGAACTCCTGAAGTGGAGATGTGTCTGGAAGGGGCTGTTAGGTATGGCAAACATTTCACTGCATGTGCTAACTCCTGTTATAAGGGGTGTTGCCTGGAGAACTGTGCTGAGAAGAGATTCCATAGCTGTGTCTGGAGAAAGAGTGTTATGACCACGTTGTAAAATCTATCCATGGGCACATGAAAGAAAATCTTGTAACTGCCATTCCTATGCAGACATGTGGTCTTGGAGAAATGGGATTGGAGAATGAGAGGGTGGAGAAAACCCTAGTGACAGGGAGCAGGGAGCACAGTCTGCTCTTTAGCAGGAACAGGGGTTAGAAGGAATGGGCTAAGTCTCCCTTTCCACATTCCCTGGAATGAGGGAGTCTCCAGATTTGGAGGTAAGTGGTCACCAATGGCCCATGGGTTGGGTGGGTCTTTGGCAATGGTACTGGAACATGATGCTTACCATCTTCCCACCTGTTGCCCGCATGTGGTGATTCTCGGCCAGCCAGTGCTTGTCCTGGGGGTCAGCTGCATACTGTGAGGGATGAAGTCACACAGTGGGGAACATTGACCTAGGGTGAGGGCCATTCTCTTGCCCCTTGAGCATTTTTTTTCCCCCCTCGGCACTGGGTATTGAATTCAGGACTTGGTACTTGCCAGGCAGGCGCTTATAGCACTGAGCTAAATCCCCGGCCCTTGACTTTTTCAGACAGGGTCTTGCTATGCCGCTCAAGGCTGGCCTTGAGCTCCCTTTGTAGCCCAGGCTGGTCTTGAACTCGCAATGATCCTCCTGCCTCAGCCTCCCGAGTGTTGGGATTACAGGCATGCGCCACCAGGCCAAGCTCCCTTGAGCATTTTTAGCAACGACACCTCATCCTAGTCTGGCAGATGCAGAGGATGTACCAACTCAGAGAACCTGGGCCAAGTCTAGGAGCTCAAAGACTGTGACCCATTTCCCAGAGATTTAGTATATTTCTAACCCCCTTCCACATCCTTTCCCAACACACAGCACCTCTGGCAACCAGTGGGGCAGGTGACTATTATTTTAATTATTCTTTTAATTAACTAATTAATTTTTTGAGACAGGGTCCTAGTATGCAGTTCAGGCTGGCCTCAAACTCAAGCAATCCTCTTGCCTTAGCACCTCCCCACCAGCCGAGTGCCGGGATTACAGGCCTGCCCTACCATGCCCAGAAAGAGCCTCCTCTTTTAAAAAATGGTATGAGGTAGTGTATAACACCTATAATTATTAAGGTGAACATATTTTCTAAAACAAAAATCTGGATATATCATTTACTGGGGCAGATAGAATAGCATCATGGTTAAGAACTTGGTTTTGCAGTTAGACAAAAAAGTCTATTTTTTTTTTTTTTTTTGAGACAGGGTCTCACTGCGTAGTCCAGGCTGACCTTGAGCTCCCTATGTAGCCCAGACTGGCCTCAAACTCGCAGTGATCCTCCTGCCTCAGTCTCCCAAGTGTTGGGATTATGGGTGTGTGCCACCATGCCCATTGACAAATAAGGTTTAAATACTGGTTTATGCCGATTTTTAGATGGTGTAAACCTTGACAATAATTTCCTTGAGACTCAGATTTCTTATTTGTAAAGTGGCAAGTTTTGTTTTCTTGTTTTTTTAGTACTGAGAATTGAACCCAGCATCTTTGCACTGAGCTACATCTCCAGCTCTTTTTACATTTTATGACCAGGTCTTGTTAAATCACAAATTGCCCAGCCTGGACTCATACTTATGATCCTCCTGCCTCAGCCTCCCAGAATGCTGGGAATACAAGTGTGTGCTGCCACACCTGGCTGTGAGATGCCAAATATTAACATCTGTCTTATAGGATTTTTGTTTTTGGGTTTTTGAGACAGGGTCTTGCTATGTAGCCCAGGCTAGCCTTTAATTTGTGGCAGCTTTCTGTGTTAGCTTTCTGCCTTTGGTTACCTGAGTACTGGAATTACAGTTGTGTGCCCCCACCCCAGTTTAAGGCTGTTGTTAATAAGTAAATAAACTGGTGGTGCACCCCTGTAATCCCAGCACTCAGGAGGCTGAGGCAGTAAGATCTCTATGAGTTCAAGGCCTTCCTGGGCTACATTGTGAGTTCAAGGCCAACCTGGACTGCATAGTGGAACTCTAGCTCAAAAAGACTCCCCCCGCCCCCCCCCCAAAATCTCAAAAGGTTTAAAAGTTTGTTTAAAAAAAAAAATCTAAGGGCTGGGGATCTACAGACGTGGGTAACCATGCCTGGCTGTCTTTCCTTAATTTGAAGCTAGTTTTAAAATCTGAGGGTCTAGAACAAAAGAAGAGGAGTATTAGCTTTGGAGTCAAGATTACAGATGTGAGCCTCTTGTGGTGGCTCATGCTTGTAATCCCAGCAAAAGGGAGGCTGAGGGGGAGGATTACAAATCCTAGCCTAGCCTGGGCAATTTAGTTAGATTCTATCTCAAAAAAAAAAGCAATTTTTAGAACAAATAATAGATTTAAAATGACTGAAAAGATGCTTTTCAAAGAGAACCATAAAGTAGGGCCAGGGGTGTAGCTCAGCAGACACAGCGCCTGCCTGGCAAGCACAAGGCCCTGAGTTTGAGTCCCAGGACAAAACAAAAACCATAAAGTAAAACAACAAAAAAATTTTCCTCCATTTATTAAGACTGCAAAGATTAAAATGAGAGATGATCCCCACTGGTTGGACAGAGTATGTTGGGAGTTTACTGAGTCCCTGCTATGTTCCAGGCGTTATGCTGGGTGCTTTACTGAACTCTTCTTTTTTGTTTTTTGAGTCAGGGTATTGCTATGCGGTCTAGGCTGACTTTGAACTCACTATGTAGTCCAGCTAGCTCAGACTTGCAGCACTCCTCCTGCCTCTGCCTCCCGAGTGCTGGAATTAAAGGCATGCACCACTACTGCATTCTTTCTTAATTGACCCGACAAGGTTCATCTGTCATCATTCCCATTTTACATAGGATAAAACAGATTCAGAAGTATGGAGCTATTTGCTCAGGGTCACACAACTGAGCTAGTAAGGAGTGGAGCCAGGACCAAGGTTATACTTTTCTTGGGCAGTGCTCAGGATTGAAAGAGGGGTGTTCTACCACTGAGTTACACTCTCAGCCCTTTTAACTTATTTTTTATTTTTAGACAGGGTCTTATTAAATTGCCCAAGCTAGCCTGGAATTTGCAATCCTTCTGCCTCAGCCTCCAGGGTAGGTGGGATTACAGGTGTGTGCTACTATGCCTGCCAGGGAGGTAATCTTTTTACTTTTATTTTATTGGTACATTTTAGATACATATAATGATAATATTTATCATAGAGAACTTGTACCTGTATGTGATGTATCTTGTGTCTTCTTTTTTTCCCACTCTCTTCTCTTCCTTTCAACCCCTAAACCCCTCTTAAAGAATAGTCAGGCAGATAAAGGTGGGGGGGAAAGGTCAGCCAGGTAAAGGGAATAGTAGGAGTAAAGAAACCAAGAAAGGAAGGTGAAGTAATAAGTAGGCCAAACTCTCCGGGTGCTGGGAGTCCTAAGAATAAGGCTGAAAAAGAAGAGCCTGCAGTGGGCTTACCCTGCACAGACTGTGGCAGACAGAGCCTGATTCTAGGATTTCGAAAGGGCAAAGGGCTCAAGCCTTGTACACAGGTACAAAAAACATGTGAGGGACACATGCAGTGATATTTTCCTAATCTGTTTAGATGCTTTAGTGACTGATGAAATACAAATCCAAGAGGGTGAATTAATTTAAAATTTCTTTCATTGTTTCTCAAGAAGTGGAGCGAATGGAAGCTGTGCTCCAGAGCTCTGAGTCTCATCTGCGAACATGTAAGCCCTGCCCTGTTCTCACCATTTTATGTCACAGACAAGTGAATGAGGTGATGGTTAAGAGCTCAGGCTTTACATCAACCGATGATGGACACAGAAGATATTTTTTGAGACATTTCTAGCTAAATGGATGCACCTTGAGACCACCCTCTTAAATTGGACACATATGTGTAAATACATTTTTTCTCTGGTGTGAGAAACCAAAAGTGTAAATAAGGACCAATATACAATAGATATTGTAAAGTAGGAAGAAAATGTTCAAGTGGGAAGGGGAACTAGGGAACTAGGGCAAAGGAAGCAAGGGAAAAGAAAAAAAATGATGAAAAAAGGAAAAAATGGGAAAAAAAGCTTTTGTAAATAAGGAGGGGAAGAGTGGTTGAAAGGAGGGTAGGGGAATGGAAAAAAAAATCAAGCTGTATCATATACAGGTATAAACTCCCCATGATGAAGGTGTTCATTGTGTATATCTAAAAGGTACCAATAAACTTAATTAAAAAACAAAACAAAACAAAACCAAAACAGAAAAGTTCAGGCTTTAGAGAAGACAGACTTTGATTTTAATCCTGACTCACCAGCTGACTAACTTTGGATAGATTTAGCCTCTCCCCAACCCCCAACTTTTTTTAAGTTTCTCTTTTCAAAATAAGGATAATAATATCTAACTTTTCTTTACTTTTTTCCTTGAGTCAGAGTTCCACTATGTTGCCCAGGTTGGCCCAGAGCTCCTGGGCTCATGTGATCCTCGTGCCTCAGTCTCCTGAGTAGGTGAGACTATAGGTACATACCTCACTGCCCACCTAATCATACTTATCTTAAAGGATAATTCCACGAGATCATCTAAGTATAACTCTTAAAACTGTGCATGGCATACAGTGACCATGCAAGAAAAGTGGCATTATTACGGAGGCGCAGAAATGTTGAGAAAATCATAAAAGGTAAAGGTGAAGTCAGTCACAGTGCTACATGCCTGCAATCCCAGCACTGGGAGGCTGAGGCAGGAGGACTGCTGTAAATTCAAGGCCAGCCTGGCTACGTAAGTGAGTCCAAGGCCAGCCAGCACTACATAGCAAGACCCTGTCTGAAAAAAACTCCCTCCGCCTAAAAAAGATGAATGAGACAGTGGGAACTAGAACCCAGATGTTCTGATTCCCAGATCAATGCAGTGTGCACCTGTCAATGCCAGTATTTCCAAGGCCTGCCTACTTCCCAACTCTTACCTACCTTAAAGAGGTGTGGGTGCTTGATGTAGATTCTCCCTCTGGTGCCTCCCATGCCTAGGGCCCTGAGGTTAAAAGACAAATGGTAAGGATGGCTGCAGGTACAGCTCCTAGGAATGGACCCCTGAGCAACACCCTCTCCAACAGCATCAGTTTTTAGACTCACTTGTTGGCTCGAGATCCCAAAACAAAGGTGGTAGCTTCATTCAGCCGAGCTGGATCCCACTGTGCAAAAAACAGAGAGGCTCATGAGAGTGAGGTTTAATATGGTAGCCACAGAAACACTCTTCCCTCTGTGCTGATTTCATCTTTATTCATTTAAAAAATTTTTTTTGAGACAGGATCTCACTATGTAGTTCAGGCCGGCCTTGAACTCACTATGTAGCCCAGGTTGGCCTTGAACTTGCAGTGATCCTCATGTTTCAACTGGGATTATAGGTGTGCACCACCACATCTGGCTCTTATCCATTACTCAACAAAGTGTTTATTCAAGAAATACAGTATTTATATGCTAGGCCCTTGCTAGAGGCTGGGGATAAAGGGATGACTAAGATACAGTCTCTCTTCTCTAGGAGTCCCACGTATATACCCAGACAACTAGATCATCACGGGACACAGCAATGATATGGATGAGTGCAGGATGTGAGCGGTACAGCTAGGAAGTCTTCCTTGCAGAGATAATCCCCAAGTTAATCCTGAAAGGGTGAGCTCAAGTTAGGATAGAGGGAAGAAGGGCATTCCAGGCAGAGGGCAGCATGTCTAGACAGGTGAGATCTGGCTTGGCATGCAGGAGAGCCTACAAGCAAATCTGTGTTGCCTAAGGAGAAACAGAGTTCAAAAAGGGTGTAGCAACTGATGAAGCTGGGGAAAGAAGCACAAAGGAGCAAGAGGCTTCATTTAGTTCATATTTTCCATATTCTGTAGGCAGTAGGGAGCCACTGAAAGCCTCTGAAGAGGAGATGAGACTCTTACGTTCTTAAAGATAGCTTACTGTTCCAGCCAAGTGGGTAATGGATTTAAAGGGACAAGACCACAGGTAGCAAGAGGCTGCTGTAATGAAGCAGAATTGAAGGAAGACAATGGCCTCAGCTACAATGCAGAGGAGGAAGGGAAGGGAATAGGAACTGCAATATCCTCATAAGGCAAAACCATTCACAACTTGACTAGAAGTAGGGAGATGAAGGAAACATAGGCAAAGATGATTCATGTACAGAATGTAAAAGAAGGTCTACAAGGAACGATTCTTTTTTTTTTTGCAGCACCAGGGATTGAATTCATGACCTACAGCTTGCCAGGCAGGCACTTATAGGCCACTGAGCTAAATCCCCGGCTCTTGTCTTTTTGAGACAGGGTCTTGTTATGCCGTTCAGACTGGCCTTGAGATCACTTTGTAGCCCAGGCTGATCTTGAACTTGCAAAAATCCTCCTGCCTCAGCCTCCTGAGTGCTGGGATTACAGGCATGTACCACCAGGCCCAGCCTACAATTCTAATTTCAGTTTTGGACATGCTGCAATGCAGAAGTCCATGGAACTTCCAGGGAGAAAGGTCTAGCAGATAGAATATCCACATTTTAAAACAAAAAAGAGAGGTATATGATGAACAAAAAAAAGAGGTATATGATGAACAAAGAGCTTGGAAAGTTTTAGCACGCTGTGGTCCCTGTAAGCTTAAGGCTGGTTGATTAAAATTATCCAAAGAGAAAATTTAGGTGAACTGGGCCAAAGAGATAATTTTTTTTTTTTGGTACTGGGAATTGAACTCAGGACCTCACGCTTGCCAGGCCGGTACTGTGCCACTGAGCTAATCCCCCGCCCCAAAAGAGATAATTTTAGGGAACCTCTATTTATATGGATCATTGGTAAGGAAAAACTCATCAAGACAGACAAAGGAGGTTTGGAGAGGGCAGACTGGGGAGAATGCAGAGTCCCAGCTATAAGGGAGTGGACTCTCAGAAGGGAGGCATAAGGACCAGTGAAAGGAGAGAGCCAGAAAACAAGAGGTGGCCGACATCTATCTGGACATAGCTCCAAAAAGGACAGAATACTTGTATCTACCTTACTGAACTTCCATAGATGACTATTTGAAAAAAGGATCTGATTGTTAAAAGAGCTTGCAAAGGGCTGGGGATTTAGCTCAGTGGCATAAATGCCTGCCTGCCAAGTGCGAGGGTGTGTTTGATCCCCGGTGCCGCAACAACAACAACAACAACAACAAAAAGAGCTTGCAAACAATTGGTTTGCAGGTGACAGAGGCTCATGGTGTCAACAGACTTTGGGTCTGAGATTTGGCTCTTCCACTTATAGCTATGGGATTTTGGGCAAATGTCAAATGTATTAAGTATATAAAATAAATAGATAAAATAATTTCTGCCTACAGGGGAGTTGGTAGGAAAAGAAGCTCCTCAACTATAGGATGGTAAGAGAATTGACTTCAAAAATTTGTTACAAAGATTAAATGAGACAATAATCCAATCAAAGATTTCAGGCCATGCCTATTACATATTAAGCAATGAATAAGTGTTAGTGACCACCAGCACAACAGAAAGAAGGGACGAGTTTGTGTGACAGCTCTACGTCTCAGTCATCTCTTTGGTCTTTGAGTTCCTGCATGAGATCCTCCCTGGAGACCAGTACGGCTACAGCAGGTGGTGGAGAAAATGAGCTGCAATGGCTTGAACGCATCCTGCACCCACCCAGTTCCTGTCCTTCACGGGGGCCCCTGAGCTTTGGCTGAGTCTCCCCAGGAGACCGTCACCACCACGCTCACAGTCATACCTTGGGGCCTTCCCGGCGAATTGGTTCACAGGATTTCGGCTTCCATCTGCTTGGAGGGGAAGAAGAAGAGTGAACTTTCCAAGGTGAGGCTTAGGACTGGAAGAATGCTGCGTGGTGGGGGTGGTAGTTCTTCACACACTTTCGCTTTAGTTCTGGGTGCATGTCTTCCCGACAACCCATTAGACAAGGTTCAAAGGGAAAAAGCACTGGACCAGAAGCCACTCCAGAACTGGCTCTGGTATGACCGGGGGCATCCTGGGGCAAGTCCAGGAACCTCTGTGGTGAGGTTTCTCATCTTTGAGTCTCACCCATCTTGTATTCATGAGAAATGAAACTGCTTCAGGTTGGGACAAATTTGAGGGACAACAATACTATCTATCTAGGTCAGTGGTTTCAAACCAATGTGACTGTATGTTTTAATATTTGCAGGACTGGGGATTGAATGCAGGGGCTCATGCATGCCAGGTAAATGCTCCACCACTGAGCTACCCACCAGCCCTTTGAAATTTGAGATAGTGTCTTGCTAATTTGTTCAGCCTAGTCTCAAACTTGCAACCCTCCTGCCTCAGCCTTCACAGTAGCTGGGATTACAGGCATGCACCACCAGGTCTGGCTTTATCTGTTTTATCTATTGGGGTTCCATGTGAAGTTTTGCTTGGGGAAAACAAAAAAAAGATTTTGTTGCTTCAAAACTTTAAACCTGAGGGTGGTGGTAGTGCTAGAAAGATGAACAGGTAGAGCGCAGAGGTTTTTTAGCACAGTGAAAATGCTTTGTCTGATTCTAACAGTGGATACATGTTATTGTACATTTGTCCAAACTCACAGAAGGCACAATGCTGTGAGTGAATCCTAATGGGGTCTATGCACTTAGTGCGGTAACTATGTGTTACAGTAGCCTCATCAACTGCAGCAAATGTACTACTCTGCTGTCTTCTGTGGATAACGGGGGAGGCTGAGTGTACGTGGAGGCAGGGAACATAATGGTTATCTCTGCATTCCCACTCGATTTCCTGTGAACCTAAAAATAGGGTTTATTTTGGTACTGGGGATCGAACTCACAACCTCGTGCTTGCCAGACAAGCACTTATGCCACTGAGCTAAATCCCTGGCCCTAAAAATAGTCTTAAAAAAGTCTTGAGAAAAAGAAGTTTTGAAAATGACTATTCTGTGGGCAATATAGTGTAATCTCAACTTCTTTTCTTTTTTTTTTGTTTTTTGAGACAGGGTCTCTCTATGTAGTCAACTTCTATTAATTGTATGATCTTGGCAAGTAATTCTTTGTTTCTTTTTTAATTGCTAAAAGAAGTATGCCTCCCTTAGAAGATAAGGTCTGTATGGTATTTACACCAGCTAGACTGCACTGTTTTGGGGGAAAAACAAGATAATATCCTCCCTGTATCACTCCCTGAGGGTTAACCCTCCTGCTTGGTGACTTAAGCACGTGGATCTGCTTCTGCCAGGCACAGATCTGTCCTTTTCCCTCCATGGTCACTCCCTGCCTCTGCCAACTTTGGCTCTGGTCACACTAGTGGCCCCTACTCACACCATGCCAGCGGCTGCCCGATCACTTGACAGGATGTGTCCAGGAGGCCGTCCTTTCCTCTGTCACAAAGAATAGCTGTCAGAGACCTGGCCCCACAGGAACAGTTCCCCACCCCCTACTGGGCAGGTCCAGGATCACATGGTAGAGATGGTTTTCCAAAGATTCCAAATGATCCTTGATAGGGACCAAGGAGAGGGTAGGGTCCCAGCCTGTCACGCCTAAAAGGTTCAAAGGTACATGAGGAAGTCCAGCACCTGCTTCTGGAGCTGAGAGGCCTTTTCCCTGCCAAGAAATAAAATGAGGAAATAGTTTACCTTTTTAGGAATGGGGCTTCCTCGATGGGCACATTCCTCCTCTGTCAGTCGGCCACGCTGGAAGGAGAGAAGCCAGTAAGTGGAAGACAAATACATGGAAGCTGCAGGTCCGTTGGGGTTGCACTAGGCAGAACCCTGGACTGTACCCCTTCAGCTGCTGCCTAACCTGGGCCGAGAAGCCCATCTAGCGAAGTGCTACTTGGCCTGATGAATGGGTGGTCTGTGAAACCTCCCTAGGCCTGTATTTCACCTGCCTTCTAGGCTGACTGGTCTCCCTCTTTAAGTCCTCAAGATACAGTGACTCTGACCTTTATCCCTGGAAGTTCGTGGGTCAATCTGGGTATTACTTTTTCTCCATCTGAGAACAGTAGCTTAGCCTGAAAAGAAAAGAGCAGGTGTTAACAGTCACTGTTTTGGTGGGTGAGCCTCCTTTGCCTCCACTTTTGTAGATGTGACTCCAAACTGAATTAAAGCTTTCCCACAGTCAATACAAAGACATGAATATATATATGTATTTATTTTTAAAAAGTATAATGGGGCTCCTTGATAAGCATGTTCTTCCTTTGTCTGTTGGTCAGGCTGGCCTGGAACTCATGGCCATCTTCCTGACTCAGCCTCCCTAGCGTTGGGATTATAGGCATGTGCCACCGTGCCTGGTTCTTTCTTACTTTTGCCAAGTAAATATATACTACATAACTTTCTAACTGTATGTTACTAACCTACATATTCCTCATTAAACTGCTGTTTTTATTTATTGTATTGAGAAGCCAGGTGTGGTGGCGCATGCCTATATTCCAAGCACTTGGGAGGCTAAGGCAGGATAATCACCATGAGTTTGAGGCCAGCCTGGGCTACACACTGAGTTCAAGGCCAGCCTGAATTATAGTGTTACCCTGTCTCAAAAAAACCAAAATAAATAAATAAAAATAAAAAATAAAGTATTGAGCACTAGGACGTGAGTGCTGGGACACGGGAATGAAGAAGACAAACATCTGCAGAGCTCTTACTCTTGTGGGCAGTCTAGATAATGAACAAACAAACATACAAATAAGGTAATTTTGGGCTTTCCTTTTTTTTGAGACAAAGTCTCACTATGTAATTCAGGCTGGCCTTAAACTCACAGCGATCCTCCTGCCTCAGAATCTAGAATGCTGGGATTATAGGCGTGAGCCACTATGCCTGGGTAAATAAGATAATTTTGGATCATGAAGAAAGCAGTCAAGAAGAGAAAATATCCACGTAGATGGGCAGGGAATCACCAGAGGGAGAGCTCCCTGAGGGGGTGCCTTGCTGAGAAGGCAGCCTCTGAGGAAGAAGGCTGGAGGGGAAGCTAGGCTGAGGCGGCAGGAGGAAGTACAAAAAGTCTCAGGGTGGAAAGACACAGCTCCTAGGAGGAAGCAAAGGCCAGCCTGGTAAGTAAAGGGTAATGGGCACAGGGCAGGTGGGAATGAGGACATGGACAGGTCGGGGGAGGTGAAGATCTGGGTCTTACAACTCCTGGGAGTGGTTTCTGCCTGCACCAGTGCTCCCCCTCTGGACACACTACAGTTTACGTCTTCCTCCCACTTCTCCGGCCACTCTTTCTTGGCCTTCTTCGCAGGCTTATCCTCCTCCATCTGGTTCTTTCCACTGTATCCTATGGTTAAATACTCTACGTCCTCTCATTTATGCTCACAGCTTTAATTAACATCTATAAACTCATGACTCCTTTTATTTTTTTTTTGTGGCACCGAGGATTGAACTCATGACCTTCCACTTGTCAGGCAGGCAGCTAGGCCACTGAGCTAAATCCCCAGCCTCTCCTTTTATTTATTTATTTTTATTTTAAATCTTCAGCTGTAGCTGAAAGATATCCTTTGAGCTCCAGACTTAAGAAACAAATAGTTGGCTCCATACTGCGGCTTGGGTGTCTTAGATTTGCTAAGTTTGCAACTGGACTCATGATCTTCTCCAAATTTTGTCCCTTTGCAGTGAAGAGTGCACAAGCCGCAATATGTACCCGCACAGCTCTGTAGTGACTTAAGTCATACCTGTTCGCCTAATTAAGCTGTAAGCTCTGTAAGAACAGGAAGCCTGTTTCATTTGTCCTGTGGTTGTTTGTTCATTGTCATTTACTCCATCATTCACAAATATGTGCTGTACACACAGCAAGAGTTGTGTTTGAAGGTTGGGAATATAGTGGTGAACAGGTACAGTCTTCAACTTGTAAAACTCAAGATTTTAGAAGAGACAAAAAGGGTGGGTGTGGGAAGGAGGCAGAAATAAGTGCAGTGACAGAGAGAGGGTAACTGGAGGAGGGGAAGGTATGAGGGGGAGTATTCAGGGAAGGCCTTTCTGATGAGGCCATATTTACACTATGATCTGAAGAAGAGTTAAGGGTCAACAGGCAGGGAAGCTTTAGCAAGTAAAAGGGCCCTGAGCATGGTGTGCCAGAAGACAGAAAGAGAGTCCAGCACGGCTAGAACCCAGTCAATAAAAGGGTAGTGCGATGAAGTGAGATTGAAGTTGTTAAAGAAGCAGGCAAATGCTGGTCCAGGCAGGGCTCTGTGGGTCAGATTATTAGGATTTTATTCTGCCTGCAACTGGAAGTCCTTGGAGGATTTTAAGGAGACTGACGAGATCTGATTCATCTTTACAGTCTGGCTGCTCTGAGAAGAGTGGATGGAAGTGGATAGGGGCAGATACAGTTCAGGGCTGAGATACAAATTTGTGAATCTCAGTGGTTAAATTGGCTTCAAATCCAAAGGACTTGCCTGGGAAGACAGGGAACCACAGAAGAGAGGGGGGCTGACGACTCAGCTCAGCACCAACAGAGGTCAGGGAGAGAAGAGAAGCCGGTTGAGGGAGCTGAGGAGGGACCAATGGAGCCGAGCGAAGTGGAAGCAGTGGAGCCAAGACAGCAGTGTTCCAAGGAGCATGAAACCAGTCACTGCAACAAATGCCACTGAGGAGCGGAGGACTGGCAGCGTTCACAGGGCTTGAGAATATGGAGGCTACTGGTGAGCAGGGGGCACTCCATGGTTTTAATCCCCGACACTGAGGAAAAGAGGGAAAAAAGGGGTGGTGGAGACTAAAGCTAAAGCAAAGCAAGAAGAATGAATGGGAGGCACAAAAGTGAGCCAGTGATTGTTGACAACCTTTCTTGAAGCGTGGCTTGAAAAGGAGACGAAGTGTGTGGCCACTGAAGGGACTGTGGGTTCCAGTGTGGTCTTTGTTCATACTATATTCTCCGTGCCCCAGCATCTGAGCACATGCTATAAAGACACACACAGACAAAAGGCTGCAGAAATACCTGGAAGAGATAGCTCAGGAGAGTAGGGAATACTACTGAGATGGTCTGGATGTGCTGTGAGAAGTGAAAACAAGCAAACCAAGACTTAACCAAAAATGAAAATGCCTTATTAGTTCATTGTGAAGCATCTTTTCAGGCAATAAGGAGTTCTGCGTGTGGGTTAGTCGAGAGGACCCTGGAGAGCTTGCAAGTATTCTAGTCACCAAAAGGCTGGGCTCTGTTGTGAGGAAGAATACTATTACTAGGAATATAGTTGTGATGTATTTCACATCTAGCAGGCTCTGTGTTGTGAGTACCTGTGCAGTGTTGTTAGTACGTATATTACCCCACTTAATCCCCACAGCAAACCACTGGTGGTAGGAAATGGCTTTAGCCCCAGTTTTGGAGATTAGGAAACTAAAATTCAGGAAGGCTAAAAGACTCTCTCTGAGTTTCTTGATTCATCTGGTTTCACACTGGATGAAACTCTGTGGGCTTTTTACCCCTCTGTGCTCTGATCCCATGGTGCCCACACAGCCTTTCCATGCACTGGCTCCTTAGCTGTATCTGTATTGGTAAGGGACAACTGGATGGTGGACATGGTGATTCAGAACAGAAAGGTATAAATAACTACTCGCTGAATGCAGGTCATGCTCACTTAACTTTAACCTCATCAGCTCTCACTGGAATTTAACCATCTCCTAAATCCCTTTCCAAACTATCTCTTCCAGCAGCCAGAGTCAATCTTTTCAAAATTCGAATCTCACGAGGCTACTCTTCTGGTTAAAACCTCTCACCTGTAAGTTGGATTGTAGTGCTGATTGATCTGCCTCTGTCTACTTCTCTAAGACTTCCCACCCGCTAGCATACTCTCTCATTGCCTCCCATACTTACAGCACTCATAGCCATTTGTAATCACAGACATACTGTATGATTGCTTAAGTGGTGTCAAGGGCTCTGAGGAGAAGGTATATGCCCATTTTGCACAGCACTGTTGGGGACTGCAGGGCACAGTAATGGGCACATAGGAGGCCTCAATGTATATCAGTTGAAGAGATAAATGAACTCAAGCATTCTGTGATTTAAGTTAGTGAAAGTTTTATTAATTTAATTTTGATTCAGTTCAAACTTCTAAAAATATTACTAGTCAACTTCTATTTTATTATTAGCCATTACTATAACTGATCATAATACACTAAAATCCTGAGTGAATTAATTCTTCTTAGAAATTCAGTTAATTTAAACTTAATAGCTTATGAAAACCAAATTGATTTTCACTGCACTGTCAGGATGGGGTTCTGCCCTTCCAAAGCTCAGGTTCAGGTCCTGGTCTTGTGCCTATATGAGGCTATATCAAAACAGCTAGCTAGGAGGCCAGGGATATAGCTCAGCAGCATTAAGTGCCTGCCTGGCAAGTGTAAGGTCCTGAGTTCAATTTCTAGTTAAAAACAAACAAAACAAAAAAACCGGCTAGCTAGACAACCTTAAGAAGGCATTTCTTTTTGTGGCACTGGGGATTGAACTCACGACCTTGCGCTTGCCGGGCAGGCACTTAGACCGCTGAGCTAGATCCCCGGCCCTGTTTTTGAGACAGGGTCTCACTATGCCGTTCAGGCTGGCCTTGAGCTCACTTTGTAGCCCAGGCTGGTCTTGAACTCACAACGATCCACCTGTCTCAGCCTCCTGAGTGTTGGGATTACAGGCGTGAGCCACCATGCCCGTCTTAAGAAGGCATTTCTCTCCCACCTTGCTATAATTATCCTCATAGGACTGAGTTCAAACTAGTTCTTGTGGCTCTATGAAGAAATCCCATTTTGGCCGGGCGTGGTGGCTCATGCCTGTAATCCCAGCACTTGGGAGGCTGAGACAGGAGGATCCTTGTGAGTTTGAGACCAGTCTGGGCTACAAAGTGAGCTCAAGACTAGCCTGAACGGCACAGTGAGACGCTATCTCAAAAAGACAAGGGCTGGAGACCTAGCTCAGTGGCCTAAGCACCTGCCTGGCAAGTGCGAGGTCATGAGTTCAGGCCCCGGTACCACAAAAAAAAAAAAAAAAGAAAAAAGAAATCCCATTTTGGTACTGGGGTACCGGGGAGATTTCCATTTTGGACAACTAATGGTTTCATAGGCAAGTGAAGAATCTGGGTGATGCTGACAATCCCTAATAACAGCTGATAAACAGGTTCCCTGCTGTTTTGGGAACACAGTCACTTACAGACATGATATCATGCCTCAGGAGGCAGGGAGGCAGCAAGGGTGCTAGACTCCACGAAGTATTTCAAGGTGACCCACCAAATACTTGCAGAGGTGAGACACATCTTAGCCATCTATTTTTGTGCACCTTGAGCCACAGTTTCTGTTTCTGTTTTGGTTTGCCTTATTAATTTAATTTTTATTTTTTCCAGCTTTATTGAGGTACAGCTGATATACAGAAATAGCATATATTAAAAGTGTACAATATGATGTACATATATACACTGTGAAATGATCACAATTAATCAAAACAGCTGTCATCAGTTACCACTGTGTGTGTATATACTTAAATTCTACTCTCAGCAAATTTTGAGTGAGTAATAGGGTATTATTATTAACTATAGTTACCATGCTATACATTAGATCCCAGGATGTATTTTTGATATGCAAAGGTATCTGTGATATAATAACAAATGAAGACGCAGGTTATAAAACTGAACGTTTGTACCCATTGACCAACATTCTCCTACTTTGCTGGCAATCCACCATTCCAGTCTGCTTCTATGAATTTGCTAAGCATAGTTTCCTCATTTGTAAAATAGGGATTAAAAAACACCTGCGCAGGGTTTCTGATAAGACATATGAAATAATACATCTATGATTGTACCTGGCACACAGTAGCTATTTCTCCTTCCTCTGTCAGAAAGCCCTATCTGGATATAAGTGGCTTACTGGGCATTCCGCAAAATACCACTGAGGGTAAGATCACATTTCTTTGCAGAGTCCCAACGGCCAAACCTTGTGCCCTACCTCTTGGCTCCTTTGGTCTCACCTGCTCTAGACAGCTCCGACAGGCCTCCTGGATCAGCTGCTCTGTGTCCACCTCTTCCCCCACATTGTCTCGAACATTCATTGCTGCTTTCTGGAAGAACTAGGGATGCATCACAGAGGACAAGGTCAAAAGTCCAGCTGGTTTGCATCAGCCTGAAGGAAACTAATAAAACAGAAGCATCTGGCCTATCCTTATACAAAAGGGAAAAGTGATTATGAACATGGCTTTGGGGTCAGACAGATACAGGCTTGAGGATGTATTTTTGACATGAAAAGGTATTCATGATATAATAACAAATGAAACAAGCAGGTTATAAAATAGTTTGGCATAGGATACTACACCTATTTATAGCAAAAAGTAAAAATATAGAGGCAAAAAGTAAAAAAATAGCAAAAAGCAAAAAATAGCAAAAAGTAAACATATAGAGGCAAAAGAACTGTAAGGACAATATATTAACGTAACAGTGGTGATATTATGGATATTTTCTTCTCTGCGTATCTCTAGTCTCCCAATTTTTTAATGTACATGAACTATTTTCGTTTAAAAAAAAACCCAAAAAACCTGTGCCTGAAGTGAACAGGCCAGGGTAGGCTAGAAAAGATCAAGACCGCACAAAAGTCCTAACTGGATTCCTACTGCCCAATCCTCAGGCTGCAGAATGGGAGAAGGAAGGGCTGGGGATATAGCTCAGGGGCATAAGCGCCTGGCTGACAAGTGCAAGGTCTCGAGTTTGATTCC
The DNA here is from genome assembly GCA_004365215.1 of Cuniculus paca. NCBI lineage: Eukaryota > Metazoa > Chordata > Mammalia > Rodentia > Cuniculidae > Cuniculus > Cuniculus paca. The sequence goes on from RJWT010000580.1 coordinate 21,646, forward strand.
CGCTACAAAAAACAAAACAAAACGAAACAAAAGAATAGGAGAAGGAAGGCCCACCATGGGTCCCAGGATACCAGCAGCCCCAGCTGGCAAGAGCAAGGGAAGGCTGAAGGTTCTTCTGTTGGGTCAGAGGGAGAGCTGGAGCCTGAAAATACTGAGGGAGACTGAAAACACATTTGGGAGGTCCCTGGGAACATTCATTAACAGTCTCTAAAAACAAAATGTCAGACTTGTCTAGTGTGCAAGATAATTCAAGAAACCATAACAATGTTCCCACCATGAGAGACATGATAAGGATGTACTGCCATTTTATATTTAGCAATGACAAAAGCCTCTGTTAATATCAAACCAAGGAAAACAGTGTGAAAGGACTGGATTAGAGACCTCAAGAGTTTAGAATTCTTCACACTAAATTAGATGGTTGGATGAACCTGACTTTATTTATGTGTTTATTTTGCAGTGCTGGGGTAAACCCAGGGCCTCAGGCATGCTAGGCAAGTGCTCTACCACTGAGCTATGTTCCTTGCCTGGATAAATCTGACTAAAAACAACTAAAAAACTGGAGATAAAGCTGGGTTGGTGGTGCATTCCTATAATCCTAGCACTCTGGGAGGCTGAGACAGGAAGACTGCAAATTCTAGCCCAGCCTGGACAATTTAGACCCTATCTAAAAATAAAAAAGGGCTGGGGATGAAGCTTAGTGTGAAGGCCTTGGGTTAATCTCCAGTATTGCAAACAAAAAGCAAAACAAAACAACTAAAAACCCTAGACGTAAATACTGGTGTTCATTATCAATTATTGGTTAAGTGAAAGTCAGTTAAAGTAACTTGGATACTTCTCAAATAGCTTATGGGAAGGAAGTATAAAAAATGTACAGGTGTGGTAGCACATGTCTGTAATTCCAGCACTTTGGAGGCTGAGACAGGAGGACGGCTATTAGTTTGAGGCCAGCCTGGGCACAAAGTGAGTTCAAGGCCAGCCAGCACTACAAAAATGAGACCCTATCTCAAAAAAACCAAAAACCAAAAACCAAAAACCAGAACCAGCCAAGTGTGGTAGTACATGCCTGTAATCCCAGGCTTGGGAGGCTGAGACAGGAGAATCAGTCCAAGTTCAAGGCCAGATTACACAGTGAGTGCAAGGCCAGCCTAAAATACATACTGAGACCATGTCTCAAAGAAAAAAAAAAGTATCTGGGATGAGTGTAAGCATCTCTGGATCTGAGAATAAAATCAGACCATGAATAAGGGATTCTCAAACACAGTTGGTAGAAATGGAAACTTGCACTTTTCTGGAAAGCAATTTTTTTTTTTCCCCTAATACTCACTGATTCCATCTCTAGGAATTTATTCCCCAGAAATATTCTCACAATTGAACAAACACATACATATCACAATGTTTGTTGTAATACTGTTTGTAATAACAGAAAAACTGGAAACAATTGAATTTTCTAGGCGTTAGCTAAATTTAGTACATCTATAAAACAGAGTACTAAGGGCCGGGGATCTAGCTCAGTGGCCTAAACGCCTGTCTGGCAAGTGCGAGGTCGTAAGTTCGATCCCTGGTGCTGCCAAAAAAAACAAAAAACAAACAAACAAAAGAACAAACAGAAAAAAAAAAAAGAGTACTTTCCAATTATTAAAGCTACTATGGGACCAGGGATAAGCACCTGCCTGGCAAGTGCAAGATTCCCAGTACAAAACAAAACAAAACGACAAAAACCATAGAGAAAGCTACTATGGTCAAAATATTAGGTGAAGTAAGTTGCAGAATAGTGTGTGCAAAATAATTTTCTACAAAAATATCATGGCTGGGCATTCAGGAGACTGAGGGAGGAGGATCGCCACAAGTTTGAGGCCAGCCTAGGTTACATAGTGAGTACAAGACCAGCCTGAACAGTATATTGAGACCGTGTTGAAAAAACAAAACAAAACAAAAAATCATGAACACATACATAAACATACAAATGAAGCTCGAGAGACTGTATAGTTATTGTTAGTCTATATTGTTATTGGTATCTCTGGGAGATGAGTTTTAGTGACTTTTGGCTTTTATTTAAAACAGTATGCGGGTGGACATGTTGGCACACACCTGTAATCCAAGCACTAGGGAGGCTGAGGCAGGAGGATCACTGTGAGTTTGAGGCCAGCCTGGGCTACAAAATGAGCTCTGGGACAGCCTGAACTGCATAGTGAAACCGTGTCTCAAAAAGACAAAAAAAACCGTACAATATCTATACTTTTTTAACCAGTAACTCCTTTGTGGTATGTGTATTTTGTGGTACTGGGGATTGAACTTGGGGCCTCACACATGCTAGGCAAGTGCTCTACCGCTGAGCTACATTCCCAGTCTTTTTACTTATTTTATTTTTAAATTGAGACAGGGTCTGGCTAATCTAGCCAGTCTGATCTGAACTTGTTCTCCTGCCTTAGCTTCCCAGTAAACAAGATTTTATCAAAAATTTCAAACATAGAAACATGGAATTGTTCGATAAACATCAAATACCCATTACCTAGAGTCTGAAATTAACATTTTACTATACTTGCTTAATCAATTGCATACCTATTCACTTATTCATCTTTCCACTGAAGTTTTATAATTTATATTTTCCCTTTTTCTTCTGGTTTTTTGAGATAGGGTCTCACTATATTGTTTAGACTTGCCTTGAACTCACTAAGCCTAGGCTAGCCTTGAACATGTGGCAATCCTCCTGCCTCAGCAGCCCAAGTGTTGGAATTACAAGATTACGCCACCATGCCTGGATGATTTCTATTATTCGTCATAATCTCTATTACTAAAATGTTGTTTTAAAAAGGGGCATGAATTTAGTAATAAAATGAATTGGGAAGGACTGGCAAGGCCTTGGACAAGATCAGTCATAGCTAAAAATTATTGTCCTAAAAAATTTAAAGAAATAGGCAGCTGAGATTTGGGAACATTATCAATGATTAAATGGAGTCGAGCAAGAGTATATTTATCTGAAACTGAGGCAATGAAGTCATTTGTACCTCAGTGGAAAACAAATGTGATAAGAAGTTATATTATAAGCTATATGAAACAAGAACACAGGGCCATAAAATTGTGTAAATCCAACATTTGTCCAGAGATTTCCTGAATCTAGTAACTGCAATTTTTTTTTTTTGTTGTTGAGATAGGGTCTCCCTGTGTATTCCAGGTTGGCCTCTAACTCATGTTGATTTTCCTATGTCATCTCCTGAGTGCTGGGATTACAAGTGTAAGCCTCCACACCCAGCTTTTTGGTAACTGAAACTGAGAAGCAACAAGTAAAGGGCTTTGGAGGCAAATAATCTTAGATCGATTCCTGGATTACTTTTTCCATTAATGGCTTGACCTCTATTTCTTTACATATAAAGGTGTAGAAAGGTTAGTAAGTATAGTGCATGCTGGGACTTGAAAAATTTAGAGATAAGTAACAACTAAAGTATAGCAGGGTGGCTGGGAATATAGCTCAGTGGCATGGTACCTGCCTGGCAAGCATGAGATCCTGAGTTCAATTCCTGGTACCCCCTCTGCCCCAAAAAAGAATGTGTGTTAGGGCTGGGGGTGTAGCTTAGTGGTGGAATGCTTGCCTAGCATGCACAAGGCCCTGAGTTCAATTCCCAGTACCACACACTCACTCACACACACACACACACACACACACACAAAACAACAAAAAAGAATAGAGGGGAATGTAGTAGGAATCTCATCACATGAATGTTATGTTAAGGAGTCTCGGTTTACCTAGGAGACAACAGAAAGCCACTAAGGATTTTTTTTTGGAGACAAGGTCTTGCTATGTAGTTCAGACTGGCTTTAAACTCACTAAGTAGCCCAGGCTGGTCTCAAACTCCTGGCGATCCTACTGCCTCAGCCTCCTGTAGTCACCATGCCTGGCTACAGGAATTCTTAAATAGGGAAGTGACAACAATGGATTTATTTACACTTTAAGAGATCATTCTAGCCACTGTAATGGAGGGCAGGTTGAAAGCAGGAAAAAACAGAGGCAGTGAGAGACTACAGGAGAAACCAGAGTGAGAAATAATAAAGGCCTGAACCAAAGAAGAGAAAGGAAGAGGGCATGTTTGACAGACCATGACATTAAACACATAGGTTTAGACCACTGTATACAGAAGACAGAGAAGGCAAAGTTCCTAGTTTCTAAGGGAATGATGGTCTAAAACTGAGCTCCTGATCTCCCCAGCTTGCTTCTGAACTCCTTTCAAGTCAGCAGCATGGTACCTGCCTGGCAACAAATACTTCTTGAACAAATGAAAAATACAGGGTTGGGGATTTAGCTCAGCGGTTCAAGCACTTGCTTGGTATGCATGAGGTCATGAGTTTGATCCCTGTACAAAAAAAAACAAACAAACAAACAAAAAAAAACAACTGCAGGAATTTTGGGAAGAAAACAGAGTTCAGTTCTAAATATTCAGTTTGAAGCATGCAGGGAGACATTCACATACAGCTAGGTAGAAGTTTACTTATAGGGCAATTTTAAATAACAAAAATGTTGATAATATTAGAAAAATATTATCTAACTGGTTGGACTTTTACATTTTAAGAAGACTGCTGAGTATGTAAGTCCTTTCATCCTCACAAAAGATTGGCAAAATGATACTGGAATTACCCCTAAGGAGGGAAAAAGTTCTTACGGGAGGGCTCAGAATTGGAAAACTTGAGATATCTGTGTGTACCATATATATTAGCGATGCAAGGAGAAACTGGGCTGCCTAGGAATCTTTTTCCCTGTTAAGTTTTTAATCCTTTTTTCCTTCTCACCTTCATGTATTTGTTGAAGACAGTCTGGATCTCCTCATTGATGCTAGGCTGCAGGACAGCTCGGAGGAGATCCATGGAGATGGCAGGATCTGTAAAACTGCATTCAGGAGGGACATGGAATCAGAGGATGTGTCCTAATCTTAACCTTTTCCAATCTGCTCAGCCAATTATTGATACAAGATCCTTTAACAGCAATACTAGAGCACTTTCACTAACATAGCTATGTGCTAAGATTCTGGGCAAATATGTAAGGTGCATGATTTTGTTCCATTCTCATAACTATGAAGCAGGTGTTATTTTCAAAGTGTTTTTTTTGTGGCACTGGGGATAGAACTCCCAACCTCTTGCTTGCCAGGCAGTTGCTTACCCCACTGAGCTAAACCCCCAGCCCTTGTCTTTTTGAGACAGGGTCTCACTATGCTGTTCAGGCTGGCCTTGAGCTCACTTTGTAGCCCAGGCTGGTCTCGAACTCACAATGATCCTCCTGTCTCAGCCTCCCGAGTGCTGGGATTACAGGCGTGCGCCACCAGGCCCAGCTTTTTCAAAGTGTTTTATGAAATATTTACGCAAAAATGTCTATATACTTTAATAAATAATTATAGTGACTATGTATTTGATCACCACTCAGGTAAAAAAAAAAATACAAGCAACCACCAAAGGCCCATCTGGTGCTTTCTTTCTCCCTTTCCTGGGGTGGAAACTATTTGTAGCTACACTTTATAGTTAAAAAAAACAGGGAGATTACTGGGAGATTAACTGGCTTGTCCAATGTTACCCAGTTAATAATGTCAGTCTGCATTAGAACACAGTTGTCTGACTCTAGAGTCTGTGCACTAAACTTTCATGCTCTTTGACTTTAGAGGTCAATCTCAGAGCCAGTCAGTGTTAGAAATCTTAGTGTTAACCCCTGCGCCCCAACTGTGTAGAGTTGAGAGGTAAGTGACTTGCTCAAGTCACACACATAGAATCTTAAGTTTCCTTTTTCCCTCTCCTGTGCTCTTTCTACTGGCTGAAGATCTCATCTCAGTCTTGTGCAATGGGGATCCCAAAGCTCCCATCCAAGTCCGAGGCTGGGGTATAAGCCCAACCAGGGCCAGCCTTACCTTGTAGTCATCTGGGAGCGGCGGCCCCTTCGCTGCACCTGCCTGTGCTTTATCATTATGTTCCAGGGGTTCTGTGAAGACGAAGGGAGCAAATGTCACTGACCCCAGCGACACTGGGATAGGATAGAGAAGGAACAGGAAGATAAATCTAGATATCGCTGCTTTTTATTCTTTTCCCACCTCTGCCACCTTGGGGAGTGCAGGAAAATGATGGTGAGAAGGCACTGCCAAGGAAGAGGAACTGAGGAAAAGTTTGCTGCTTTAAAAGTCCCAACCCCGCTTTTCTCGAACGGAAGCAGGAAGGGGACCAGTGTTTACCGAGGGTCTACTTCGTGGCAGGTGAGGTGCCGGGTGCTTTACCCGCCTTTATCATCCATTCCCACAACTTTATGAGGTTGGTACTAATCATCTCCACTTTAAAAGAAGAGAAACTTGGAGCTCAGGGAGTTGTCTGACAGGCCCACGTCACCTAGCTAGGAAGGCGACACTAAAATTTGAACCCAGGTGGTCGGGCTGTGGAAACGGCAAGCCCTCGGCAGCACCAATCGCCGCGTTCTCTCGCCCGCGGGCCCGGGTCCCGGGAGCCCGAGGCCCTGCCCAGCCCGAGCCCGGACCTCAGTGGGGGGCGCCCTCACCGTCAGAACCAGCTGCCCCGCTGCGCCTGCATCCCCCAGCTCGGGGCCGCCCCGTTCTGCCCCGGCGGGTCCCCGCGGCTGTTCGACGTCGCCAGTAGCCCCCATGGCGTCCCAGTCCCCCACAACTTCAACTCGACTGTGCCACCGGCCGGAAAGTGGTGCCGTGACGTCACGAGGACGCGCCGCTCTCTGGCCCGGAAATGCTACGCGAGAGCTGCGCGGTTACTATGGTAACCAGGCCGCTGCCACTCGCCTGGGTCTGGGACTTTTGCAGAAGTGGTTGGGGATTCCTCTCGGGAGGGCTGTGTCTCAGGGTGGAGTGTGGACGTTCTGGGGCCGTTCAGTCACGGGCGGTTCCCACTTAGGCCAAGGCCCCGGGGATGAGTGCGGGGTAGGAAGAGCAGAGCGGGTTTCCATGGGCTGGGGAAGGCCGAAGAGGGGAGCGCCTGCAGTTGAGTTTTTGAAAACTGCAGTTTCTTATGTGGCTGGCGCAAGCTCCAGAATTGGAGCCAGCCTGATGCGAAGATCAGGAAACCCAACGAGGCGAGGTGTGGTCTGTGCCAGCCCAAATACCCATCTCTCCAGTTTTTGACCTCAGGGCTTGATTTTTTGTCTGAAAGCATTAGGATGAAGGTTGGGTTTGGGCTAGTGGATTCTGCTCAAAGGAGCTGTGCTTCTGTCCCCACGTGGGTGATTTTTGGTGTTCTGGGAATGAGTGGCTTAACAGCTCTCACTTTCCTCCAGAGATCCTTTTTGTTCTTTTTTTTTCTGGCACCAGGGATCAAACTCTCGACCTCGCGCTTGCCAGGCAGGTGCTTACACCACTGCGCTAAATCCTCGGCCCTTCCCCCCCCCCCTATCTTTATAGGTAAAGTGCCCCTGAATAGAATTGGATTCGTTTATGGATGCTAGAGAAAGTTATTCTTACCATGGTTTACTACCATGGGTAGTAGAAAGTCAAGAATTTTGCAGTTGAAAACTTATGGGTTCAAGTCAGATGTAGAATGCTGGTTAAGAATATTGGCTGTGGAATTGAACTGCCCGCTTCTGTTCTACCACTTACTAGTTGTGTGACCCACATTTCTTAAACTTTTTGTGCTTTAGTTTTCTCAACCGCAAAATGGGATAAAAGCACCTAGCTTATAGGGCTGTAGTGAGAATCGAACTAATTCATGCAAAGAACTTAAAATCATGGCACAGATAAACCTTCAAACAATGCTGTCTGTTGTTATGGGCATTTTTCAGCCTTTCCAAATCAATTTTCTTATCTCTGCAAGATTATTTTGTGGATTAAAATAAATAGTATTGTTTTTTTTTTGCAGTACCAGCGATTGAACTCACAATCTTGCACTTCCCAGGCAGGCACTTAGGCCACTGAGCTACATCCCCAGCCCTTGTCTTTTTGAGACAGGGTCCTGTTATGCCGTTCACTCTGGCCTTGAGCTCACTTTGTAGCCCAGGCTGGTCTCAAACTCACAACAATCCGCCTGTCTCCCGAATACTGGGATTACAGGCGTATGCCACCAGGCCCGGCAAATAAATAGTATCTTAAAGCACATATTAGGTAACAAGCAAATGTTAATTATATCCGTGCTACAGTATCAGCCTTATTAAGAGCAACTTCCTTGCACCAAACTGTTAGTATTAAGGAGGTTTTTACCTTGCTCCTTGGTTTAACCCTGCTCTGTAACCTTACAAAGCCAAGCATATCATTAGATGTCATAGCTGACCAAGGACATGAATAAGACAGAAAAATAAAAATAAAAATAAAGAGAAATAGAGGAAGAAAAGATAAAGGGGACATATATGGAGAAGAGAAACTGAGTCATAGCAACTGTTCTTTTGAATTTTGCCAGTTAGCTTTTATTTGGTCCAAGAATGGCCATTGTGGTCTGAAGACACAAAGATGTAGGTCCATTTGTATTGGTTCTGAGTAAATGAAAACTGGCTTTTCTGTACTGTTTTTTTTTTTTTTTGACAGTTTCTAAGTAGTCTGCTCCGTTGTGTCTTTTTCTAGTTGTTAGGTGGAGCTGAAGCCACAATGTTATGCTTAGGTTATTTTATTAGCTTGGTCATTTTCTTATTAAGTTGTCTCTCTTTAGGCCTTTCCTCTGTCCTTTCAACTGCAATGGAATCATTCCAAACCCTTTCAGAGTTCCCATTAATCCTTTATCTGATAGCTATCCCTCCATTTTTCCAGCTTTCCTCTAGGATCCTTGTCATTGTCCAGAATGTTGTATGTATTGCATTACAGAGTTTGGTCACCCCCATTACATGTGCCATTTGGTAGTTGCCAGGACTTTTCCCATGCAAAGCAACCAATCAGTCTTCTTGTCAGGAACAGACATTCCTGAGGACTATTGCATAAGGGAAGATTTTGAGACTGGACTTAGGGAAACTCCCTAGTCTTACTCTTTCCTCAGGTGATACTCTGGGCAAGTGTCTTTCTCTGGTCTGAACTGAGCTCTTAACTCTCAGCATCATCAGGATGTTAAGCAGCTTCTTCCTTCTGAAGGCACTTCTTGCTCTTGGGTCTGTGGCATCCTGGGTGACTGTAGCCGAGCACGGTGAGCTATCACTTGGGATACCATGCTAACACTAACAGAAAGTGACTGGGGAAAAGTCATCTCCTACCTCCTCTCAGAGTGAGGTTCCTCATTTGTGGAGATGATCATCTCTGTAAGATAGGACTGGGTGAATAGGCTCACAGGACAGCCAGGGTAAGTCTTCTTGGTTTTCTTTACCCTCTTTTATAAGGAGATGGGACATAGTAGAGGTTTCAGCCACTCAGTTGAGCTCATGAAATGAGAACAGGATCATTCTTAGCTTCTTCAATGTCTGCAGCATGGCTGGTTCTTTAGTAGTAAGGAGAAGGGTGTTAGTAGTTGTATGGAAGGAGAAAGTGGTTGCAGTGATATTTTGGGTACAAATGCTTGGAAATGCTTGAAGTACATTTGACCTCTGTTCCCCATTTCTCAAGGACTAGCTGGTTATCCTAACATCCTATGGTATCTTTCGCAGTGAAAGAAGGTGAATGTCCTCTCAATAAGAACCCATGCAAAGAGCTATGCCAGGGTGATGAGTCATGCCCAGCTGGGCAGAAGTGCTGCAGTACGGGCTGTGGTTGGGTCTGCCGAGGAGACATTCCTAAGGGTATGTAGGCAGGATGGGCAAAATCCCCTGTGGTCTCTGGCCTTGCCTCTGGGATGGATACAACCAGAGGCCATCCCACCTCCTAGACTGGCTCTTGAAACCTAGCTGCTCTAGAGTTACTCTTCACTTTTGGGGTCTCTATTTAGCACCCTCAGTTCTTTGCCTGCCGTCGGGAATGAGTATACCAGTATTTTACTTTGGATTTAGAGTTCTCATGAGTCCAAGGAGGGCACAATTATGAAGAAAAACCTGTGATTAAGAGAATGGATGCTAGGATCAGGCAGACCTTCATAAGCCTTAAACCTCAAACAGCTTTTTTTTTTTTTTTTTTTGGTACTGGGAATTGAACTCATGATCTCACGTTTGCCAGGCAGGCACTTATGCCACTGAGCTAAATCTCCAACCCTCAAACAGCTCTTTTTAAATCTTAAAGGCTTTCTTTCCCTTATTTTTCTTTTTTTATGTGGTGCTGGGGATCTGATAGAGGCCTTGTGCATTCAAAGCATATGCTGTGCACTGAACTACACCTCAGCCAAAATCTTAAGCTTCCAGCCCCATTTCCTCATCTGGGAGTATTATGAGATAAGATGAGATGTTCCTGGCAAAAGGCACATAAATGCTATAGTAAGTGTTAATTATTGTTATTGTTGCTGTGGTTACCTTGTCTGCTTTAGCACTAGGGATGAGAGGCTTAAATGAAGCCTGGGGTTTCATTCCTCTGGTTTTCCTTTTGGTTGTGCTTGTGAGCATCATCAGGCACCACTATCTCTGATCTATTGCTGTCTTTATTTTTGTTACAGGGAGGAAAGGAGATTGTCCCAGGGTTGTCCAGAAACAATCTTGTTTTCAAAGGTGCACCAATGATGAGACATGCCCAGGTGTAAAGAAGTGCTGCACATTTGGCTGCCAGAAGCGCTGTGTGGTCCCAGTCGGTAATCAGAAGCTGGGTGAGAAACCTTCTCCAGATTCCATGGTCTGCTTGTTTCTTTCTCAAATATACATATATCATCTTGTTGTTGGTTATAATTTACTTTAGGAAGCAATAATAAAGAGCCTGCGATAGTCTTGAGAATGTAAAATGTTTTGAAAAGAATACAACCAAACAAAATAAAACAGAATAGAGTCAAATCACAACAAAACAATGAACATGGTACATAACTTCTAAACAGGGTAAAAGGCAGTCAACAATGGCTACCATAATGCCTCCTGTTATCTTCAATATAACTGCCCATACCATCAGGGATAAATAAAATCAAACAAAATAGAACAGAATAAAACCAGTAAAAAAACAAAACAAAGCTGGGCATGGTGGCTCACACCTGTAATCCCAGCACTCAGGAGGTTGAGACAGGAGGATCGTTGTGAGTTCAAGACGAGTCTGGCTACAAAGAGAGCTCAAGGCCAGTCTGAATGGCATAGTGAGACCGTATCTCAAAAAAACAAGGGTCAGGGATCTAGCTCAGTGGCCTAAGTGCCTGCCCAGCAAGTGCAATGTTGTGAGTTCAATCCCTGATGCCTCAAAAAAACCAAAAAATCCAAAACAAAACAAAACAAAAAACCAAACCAAGCAAAGGAAAACAATGAAAGCAATACAGAACTTCAAGATACTAGTAAAACAGCAAGGGCTACCATAATGCTTCTTGTTATCTTCAGAATAGTTGCCTACACCTTCAGACATAATACAATCAAACAACACAGAATAGGGTAAAATCAATCGAAACAAAACAATGAAAGCAATACACTGTTTCAAAACAAGATAATTGGACATCCTCGATGGCTGCAATTATATATTTTGTTATCTTTGAAATAGCTGTCCATGCCATCAAGTATAATAAAATCAAACAAATCAGAATAAAATGAAACTAATCAGAACAATGAAGACAATATGAGTTTCAAATCATGATAATAGATTAACAGTGGCACTGCCTTCCCTTTTTAGATAATTCCTCCCCTTTGACTTTCTCAATGTGTATTGTGCAATTTGAATCCCACTAACACCTTTAGGTTGTTATGGAGACAACACAAAATTCACCCATGTGACTCTGAACCACTTCATCCATGAGCATGACCTCAAGTTGCATCCATCTATCTACAAAAGCCTTGAAGTTATCTTCCTTTATAGCTGAGTAGGCTTCCACCACATAAAATGCCATGTCTTTCTTATCCATTCTGCAGTTGGTGGGTAAGCTACCCCTACTTTTTTTTTCTGACTCCCTGTCATATAGGGCATTGTTCTCTCTCCTTTGACTTTCAGTCTATGAATTTTCTTTCTAGTTAAATGTGTTTCTTGTATAGAGCATATTGATGGATCCTGTCTCCTGATCCACTCTGCCTGTGTTTCTTTCTATTGATGCAATGAGGCCATCTACATTAATAGTTATGGCCCTCTTGCATTGCATTGTTTCTGCCATGCTATTTTGCTGCCATTGGTTCCCTATTTTTCCTCTCCATTCAATCGACTGGCCCCACTTGATGGTCCCCCTCTGCCATTGTTTCTGAGACCGTGGTCCTTTTTATCTCTCTGTAGAATGTCCTTTAGTATTCTTTGTAGGGTTGGTTTGGTGGTCATGAATTGTTGAGTTGTTCTTTGTCATGGAAGTATCTTTTTTCTCCATTAATTTTGAGAGAAAGTTTTGCAGGGTACATCAGTCTGGGTTGGAAGTTGTTTTCTTTCAGGACTTGTAATACTTCACTCCAGCCTCTTCTTGACTTGATGGTTTGTGTAGAAAGTCTGCTGTGATTCTGATGGGTTTTCCTTTATAGGTGATCTGTTTCTTTTCTCTAACAACTTTTAATATTCTGTTCTTGAGTTGAATTTCTGGGATCTTGATTATTATTTGCCTGTGTGTAGATTTGTTTTGGTTATGGCTAGCTAGAGCTCTATATGCCTCACTTATTTGAATGTCATGTTCTTTTCCCATGCTTGGGAAGTTCTCTGAAATTATTTCTGTAAATAAGGTCCTGATATCATTTGTCTTGACCCCTGCTTTTTCACTCATATTTTTAATTCTTTTTTTTTTTTTTTTGTGGCACCAGGGATTGAACTCACAACCTTGCACTGAGCCAAATCCCTGACCCTTGTCTTTTTGAGATAGGGTCTCACTATGCCATTCCAGCTGGTCTTGAGCTCACTTTGTAGCCCAGACTGGTTTTGAACTTGCAATGATTCTCCTGTCTCAGCCTCCTGAATACTGGGATTACAGATGTGAGCCACCATCCTGGCACATTTTTAATTCTTAAATTATGTTTCTTTGAGTTGTCTTGCAGCTGTTGAATTTTTACTTTCTGGTTCCTTGTTATTTTTAAGAGATCTTTTCTTTCAGGATCACAAGCTGCACACCTGTCTTCAAGGTCTGAAAGTCTATCATCAGTTTCTTTCAAATGTTTTTGTCAGCTTTCATTGGAGTTTTTAATTTCCTGGGTATCTCTCTGAATCTGTTTCATGCATTCTAAATCTCTCTTACATTGTTCATTCATGGTTTCCCTCATTTTCCTATGCTCCTCTATTTTTTTTAATCTATGTCTTCTTTAGAGGTGTTTAGCAATTCTTTTGTTATGTTTTTCATTTGTTCTTTTACCTGGGATAGTATTTCTGTTCTAATTTCTTTTCTTTTTTTTTTTTTTTTGGTGGCACCAGGGATCAAACTCACAACCTCATGCTTGCCAGGGAAGTGCTTAGGCCACTGAGCTAAATCCCCAGTCCTCTAATTTCTTTTATAGCCTCATGATGTTGTTTCTTTACTTCAGTTGACATCACTTCACACATTTCAAGTGTGTGATCCTTATCTCTTCCATGTCTATTTCTCCTGGACTTGCGCTGCTTTGGTTGGATGCCAGAGATTGTCTTTTCCTTCTTCATCTTGACATATTCCTGGTTTGTTCCATACATGTGGGTAGTGGGGTTCCAGGCACTTCCAGCATTGGCCACAATTTCTCTGATGCAAGACTGTTTGGTTTTTCTAGCCTGTGCTGGCTAGAGGTATCTGATGGTGGGCGCCCGCACTTCTGGACTGAGCTGGGTACCAGCCCACAAGGACCCTTGGAGTTTGCATGCGAGCGGAGCTGGCCAGGGCCTGCAGGCCTAAGCTGGTTAGGAACCTATGCGATGTTGCCTGGAACACGCACAGGAGCGGGACTCAGTCCAAGCAACTTCTGAGGGTCCGCACCCAACCTGGAGCTGCTGGAAGAAGCCGGCAGCAGTCCTGGGCTCAGGCTTATCCTGCCCAACTCCAAAATGGCTCCCGGCCGGTTGCTTTCTCCCACGGGAGGACTGAGTCCCCTGCACTCGCCACCAGTCAGTGCAGACCTCCGTGTCCGCAGCTGTCCTCCACTGCTGTGCCTCTCCGCAGAGACCTCTGGGGTCACCAGCTGCCACCATGACCGTGCATCCCTAGGCTCCCACAGCTCCTCTCACAGGGTGAGTCCGGCTTCAGACTAAGGTGCCGCCAGCTACCACCTTCTTCTTCATTTAAGCTTTTCTCTTTACTCTCTCTGTGGGCTTCAATTCACATTTTAGATTCTTCCTGTGTCACCAAATACACCAAATATTTGGTGTATTTCAGGATATTTTATAGTTGTAAAATATTTCTTTTTTTTTTTTTTTTTTGGTACTGGGGATCGAACTCATGACCTCGCGCTTGCCAGGCAGGCATCATGCTACTGAGCTAAATTCCTGGCCCCATCAAGTGATCCTCCCACTTCAGCCTCCTGAGTAGCTGGGACTACAGGTGTGTGCCACTATGCGGGGAAAATATTTCTCAAGTTTATGTGTAGGCATTTTGTCTTTTTGTCTGCTGTCTGAAATGGGGTTTTCTGAAGGATCTAGAACCATTCTCTCAACTGAGTGCATGTGGCAGTGTGTTATATGGAAAAGCATAGTTTTCGGTTATCTCAGACTTGGGTTCAAGTGTGAGGCTTATCATTTACTGGCCAGAAGGTTCCTGGGAAAGTTGTTTCTGCTTCTAAGGGCCTGAGTTCCTTTCTCTGTAAGATAGAAAGACTAAACCCTGGAAGGTCGTTGTAATGATTCAAAGTGTGTACAATGTTTGGTCTTTAATATGCATTATCTTCTGTCCTCTTAGCTCCTAAGTTGGGGGAAGTTGAGCCAGGAGTCTAATTTATGTTTTTTTTTTTTTGGAGACAGAGGTCTCACTATGTAGTTCAGGCTGGCCTCGAATTCATGGTGATCCTTCTGCCTCAGCTTCCCAAGTGCTGGGATTATAAGTGTGCATCACCACACCCGGCCAGGAGTCTAATTTCTAACTAGCCTTTTTTATCCCAAAGCAGTATCATTTTCTTCCTACTGGTTAGTTACTCTGTGAGACCCTGAAACTCTACAGCATGTGACAACCTCTTTGCTTTCCAGCCAGCTCTCCCAGAAGTAGGTCCCTTCTCTGAACCCACTGGGCCGCTGTGGCCAGCTTTGGCAGTGATTTTGGGCAGCCTGCCAAAACAGAAAAGAAGATTGTGTTCCTTGCCAGGATTGAGGCCCAGCTCTGGAACAAAATCCTGGGAATCTGTCTCAGGCGGATGATTCACTGCCAGCTTGCAGGACCTGGTGAAGCCTCCAGTATTTGTTCTTGGAGTTCAATACTTGCAGTTTTCATCTTTGCAGACTTCCAGGAGCCAGCCATATGGCAATCATCCTCACCTGTTTGCTGCTCAGTGGCACTGGGCCAATCCTGTTTTAGTTTTCTATAAAACCTTTAATTGCCTGTCACTTCTGTCTTCATTGAAAAGCCTGAAATAAACACTGAGATGAATGAGTCATGGTGAGTTGGACTGGTTTGGACGTGGCCTTCTTTGGGTGTGCCTGTTCCTAGCACCTGGCTGAGTTGCCTGAAAGTCCTCCGTACATCCAGAGACTGAGTTTTGTCTGGTTTAGCTGTTGACTCATTCTGTAGTTTTGGGCAAGCCCCATTCTCTCCTCTGGGTTTCATTATCTTCACAGGAATGATGAAGGTCGTATTTGAAATATGTTTTGCTTTCCATAACAGAAAATTAATCAAGTAGGGGTTTGTTGTTCCTACCTAGCAAGAAATCATGAAGGAAGTGCTACAGCTAGTGTAGTGGCTCTAAAAAGGAAGCTATTTTGCTGGGCGTGGTGGCACATGCCTGTAATCCCAGCACTCGGGAGGCTGACATGGAGGATCATTTCGAGTTGGAGACCAGCCTGGGCTAAAAAGTGAGCTCAAGGCCAGCCAGAATGGCATAGTGAGACCCTGTCTCAAAAAGACAAGGGCTGGAGATCTAGCTCAGTGGACTAAGTGCCTGCCTGGCAAGCACGAGGTCATGAGTTCAATCTCTGGTGCTGCAAAAAAAAAAAAAAAAGAAGTTATTTCTCTTTCTTCTTGGCCATCTAATTTTGTCTGTATTGCTGGTTGCTTCCTAACTGCAAGAAGGCTGCTCTGCCTTTCCTTTCTATATCTGTCGTTGATCTGGAAGAAGAAGTGAGGGGGCAGTTTGTATCAGGAATGCAAATGTGTCCCCAGTTTATGTCATCACTTGTGGCCACTCGTAGTTGCAAGAGAATATAGGGAAACAAATCATTTTAGCTGGACTCCTTGCCTCTCAGAAAAAAACGTGGGGTTCTATTAATAAGTGGCTATTGGCTATTGCTGGGTAATGTTTACAGAGACATTTACCAATGTAAGAAAGAAGGAAGAATGAATATAGGGTTGACAATTGGTATGTTTACCACAGGGGATTAGAACTGAACTGTGAGTGCCAAAATCAGCTAAGTAGTTTATGTCTAGCATTAAAAAAATAGAATGTGAAGTATCAGGATACATTGCGAAAACATGCTGCACATAAATATGTATCACATATACAAGGGGCACAATGAAAAATGCATTTTATTTTTTAATTTTTTTTTTTTGGCACCGGGGATTGAATTTATGACCTCACGCTTGCCAGGCAGGCGCTTAGGCCACTGAACTAGATCCCCAGCCCTTGTCTTTTTGAGACAGAGTCTTGCTATGCCATTCAGATTGGCCTTGAGCTCACTTTGTAGGCCAGGCTGGTCTCGAACTCACAACAATCCTCCTGTCTCAGCCTCCCGCCGAGTGCTGGGATTACAGGTGTGCGCCACCAGGCCCGGTGAAAAATGCATGCTGTATTCTGGGCTTGGGAACCTCTGGGCCTCAGTGCTTTGATTCTGTGACAGGGTTTGGTGGTGAATGTCCTGCTGACCCCCTTCCATGTGAGGAACTGTGTGATGGTGATGCATCCTGTCCCCAGGGGCATAAATGCTGTAGCACTGGCTGTGGCCACACCTGCCGTGGAGACATTAAGGGAGGTATGTGTCAGCCCCCTCTGCCCCCTATAGTACTGGGGAACCAGGGTATTTTACCACTGAGCTATGTCCCCAGTCCTTTTTATTTTGAGATAGGGTTTTGCTAAGTTCTTGCTAAATTACCCAGGCTGGCCTTGAACTTGTGCTCCTCCTGATGCAGCCACCTGAGTAGCTGGGATCACAGGTGTGTGCCACTGCCTGGCTGATATGTTGGCTCTTTTGGGGAGAAATTCTTAAGTGCTCCCTCAGTTGCAGAGTCACCTTGAGAGGGGACCACCTGTTTTGCCTTCTTTTTCCTTCCCTAGAAGGAGCCAGAGTTGTCATCTTTCTTGTTTCCCTAATTTTTAATCCAAAGCAACCCTTTCTTTTAGGCCCAAGGAGCCCATGTTGGTCTGAAAAGAGCTAGGGGAAGACAGTGTGCTGTGGTAGGAATAACCCCTATTTTTTTTTTTTTTTTTTTTTTGCAGAACCATGGATTGAACTCGTGACCTCACGCTTGCCAGGCAGGTGCTTAGGTCACTGAGCTAAATCCCTGACCCTTGTCTTTTTGAGACAGGGTCTCACTATGCCATTCAGGCTGGCCTTGAGCTCACTTTGTAGCCCAGGTTGGTCTCGAACTCACAACAGTCCTCCTATCTCAGCCTCCCAAGTGCTGGGATTATAGGCATGTGTCACCAAGCCTGGCTAATAATCCCTATTAATACTGGCAGCTTCTGGTCTTGGTTCTGCTGTAGATTTGTTCTGTGACCTTGGGCAAACAAATCTCTCTCTCTCTCTTTTTTTTTTTTTGATACTGGTGATCAAACTCATGACCTTACGCTTGCCAGGCAGGCGCTTATGTCGTTGAGCTAAATCCCCGGCCCAAAATATCTCTTTTTGAGCCCTAGTTTCCTCATCTTGCTAATGAGTTGCCAAATATCACTGGTTTTCAGGCCTAATTTTTATTGTGAAGCTTCCTTCCATCTCAAATGAAACCTTGATTGGAAGCTAGATGTCTATATTTGATGACAAATAGGTGAAGCTTTCCTGTTTCAATTTCTTTGTTGTTTCAGTTTTTAAAAAATATATTCTTGAGTACTACTTTTGTGCCAGGCACTATAGAATTCCATTTCAGAAGCATTAGCCCAGATTCTTAATCCCTTTCATATTCTCAGACAATGTTCAAAGTGTTGAGGATGGGATGGTCTCTCATCCTTACACAAGGTATTGCCTATTGGAGAAGACGGTTAACTAAGGAATTATAGATGCTCCTTGACTTATGATGGGGCCACTCCTGATAACCACTTTGTCAGCTGAAAATGTCTTAAGTAGAAAGTGTATTTAGTGCACCCACCCTACCAAACAGCCTAGCTTTGCTACACACATGGTACACTGCCGAGTATCATTTGTGTACACTGTAGTCACGTGACTGGGAGCTGTGTCCTGCTGATCCTACCTACCATTGTAAGAGTATTGTACTGGATATCACTAGTTTGGGAAAAGACCAAAATTGGAAGTATAGTTTTTATTGAATATGCATGACTTTTGTATCATTGTAAAATTGAAAAATTGTACTTTGAATCATTCATAAGCCAGGCACCACCTATGTGCTAAAGACTGATGAGAGGAGGCACATATAAGAGTATTACAGGAGCACGCACCAGGGGCACCCAGCCTTGTTCAGGGTGTGGACAAGGACACAACACTATGAAACCCAAATGTTGGAGAGAAAGTGCTGCTTTGCCTTTGTGTACTCTACTTTGTTCTTCCCCCAACCTGTATAGCTGTCAATCATGTGTTACCTTTAGGGAACCCCCTCTAGGGCACCATTTGAAAGCTTTTGTTAGCTCAGAGGTCTTTGTGCATTCCCAGATCCTCCAGCTTTATAGTTTCTTAGACAAATTGGTTAAGATCTAAGTTAGGGGTTTAGATTTGATTCACCTGGAGCCTTCATGTCAAAGTTTTAGAACGGAATTTGGGGACAGTGAAGCCAATGTTCTGTCTCTTTACCTGTGCCTTTTTTCCACTCCACAGGGCGGGGTGGTACTTGTCCAGATGTTCTGGTGGGCCTGTGTATTGTTGGTTGCATGGTGGATGAAAACTGTCAAGCTGGGGAAAAGTGTTGCAAGTCAGGCTGTGGACATGTCTGTGTCCCACTAGTCTCGCCTCCCAAACAGACCACGAACTCCAACTGGACAGTTACTTCTGATTCTGAAATAGGTGAGTACAGTCCATTGTTGTCATCAAACAACTAAGTTAGTAGACTTAACTGCTATATGTCAAGACTCGTTTATATATTGGGAAGGGGACAGTTTAAGGCCAAGAAGTGTAGTTGGAGAGAAACATCCTGTGTCATAGACCAGAACTCTCATATGGAAAGTATTAGCTTATAGGTGTTGAGTTGGTGTGGTTCCTGGGTCTTTCTGGGAAAGGTTTGATTTGATCTAGGCCGCTAAAGGCTAGGCAGACGTGACAAAATGGGACTAGCACAGAGATAATGCCAGACAGGCAATGTGATTGTTAGCAAAGGCATAGAGGGAGGGAATGTATGTCACATGTTTGGACAGTGGGGGCTAGAGGGAGGGTGGGTAAAGGAATATACCTTGACTTCTGAGGGACAAGGGTTGTCATTAGGAAGCCGAAAGACAAAATATGCCAAGATTCTTCTGTGTGGAAGGGCAAACATATTGGGTAGCTGGAGTCAGGAAGCACAGTTGTGATCTGACATTTTTTTCTCCTTGCAGAAACCCCAGTGCCCTAGGTGCCCGATTTGTTTGGAGATCTTTAGTGACTCCAGGAGGCTTGTCCTGGCAGCCAGGAGAGGGTGATGCCTTGGGGCTTGTAACAGTCCCATCCTTATCTGCTCTTCTTTCTCTGCTTCAGCCTAGAGCATAGGAAACAGCTCTGACTGGGTAGTGGATGTTAGTGCTTCTCTCCTCCAATAAAGGCTGGTGCTAACCCTTGTGTCTGTGCTGTCAGGGTTCAGATGAGATGGGGATCTGGGGGCCTGAGTGTCATTGTGCAATAGTGAGACTTACATATTGACAGAGGATGGATGATCACTCTGAGAAGACTGAAAATGAGTGATGCTTGGGTGTGGCTAGGGGTGAGAAGGGTGGAAGCTGGACATAGGCTCACTAGCCATAGAGTTCTCTCACAAGCTCAGGGGAGTGAGTAGAGTGCCTCTTTTCAGAACTGTTGACTTTATTTCTCCTATTGAAGGATGTAGTGTGGGGGATAGAACAGGAGTGTGTGGTTAGTTTATTGTAGCTGTTGGAATGTTCCCTCCTTGGGCCTCCTTCCTTGAAGACATTATTTCCAGGATGGTTGGGGCCAGGGATATAACTCAGCAGCATAGCACCTGCCTGGCAAGTGCAAGGTCCTGAGTTTGATTCCCAGTACAAACAAACAAGGGGCTGGGGATGTGGCTTGGTGGTAGAGTTCTTGCCTCAAATGCATGAGGCCCTGGGTTCGATCCCCAGCACCACATACACAAAAAAAGTTAATAAACTTTTCTCTTGGGGTTGGGGACATAGCTCAGTGGCACAGCACCTGCCTAGCAAGTGTGAGGTCCTGAGTTTGATTCTTGATACCAACAAACAAACAAACAAACTCCAAAACAAACAAATCCTGTTTCCAGGATGGTTAAACATAGTGAAGATTGATTGAGTTATTACATATATTGTTTTAATGGAATTCCATGAAATGGCTAATTTACTTAAAAGGCCATTTCTTGTACATTAATATCCTTGTACATGTATATCTTGGGCAATTTTTACAGGAAAATCCAGATAAATTCTTAATAGAATTTCAGTTTCTTTATTTTATTTTATGCTATTTTATTTTATTTTAAAGAGGATAAAACCAAGGAAAATAAAACAATAAAACCAATCAAAACAAACCAGTGTAAGTGATACGGGACTTCAAAACATTACAAAATCAATAATAGTTACCATAATGCTTCCTGCCGTCTTCAAAATAGCTGCAGATACCTTCAGACATAGTAAAAATCAAACAGAGCAGAATAGAATAGAAACAATAAAAACAAAACAATGAATGCAATAAAAGACTTCAAAACAAGACAATAGTAAATCCAAAATGGCTACCTTCTCATGCCATCAGATATAACAAAATTGAACAAAGCAAAAGAGAATAAAACCCAACCCAACAAAACAATGAAAATGATACAGGACTTTGAAACAAGATGATAGGGAATTAACAATGGCTACCATCCTCAGAAGGAGATCCCTCTAGCCACACTGCGTACCGCTATCTTCTGAATAGATGACTGCACCACTGGTCTTAGACCTGCAAGGTCAGTGAAGCACCAAAACATCACAAGCATCAAATTGCATTTCACCTAAATAGCTATCATCATAGCCTGTGGCCTGCGTTTCTCTGGATCAGCTGGTCACTTATGGGGGGTGGTGATAGTGAATTGGTACTTCTTGGTTGCCAGCTCACACACCGGAAGGGGCTGGGGTCTGGCTGTCCCCCTGCTGGTGGTGGCCTGCGCATGGCACTGGTTCCCAGAGGGGGCTCACTTTTTCCTGAAGCCTTGTTCTCTCTCCCCACAGTCTGCGAATGGCCTAGAACTCCAGTTTCTTAAGTGGAGCTCCCTACCAGCTCTCAATAAATATTTCTTGAGTAAATGAATGGATAAATGTAAATTCCTAGTGTATTGATTAAGAATTCTTTGAAAGGGACCATGAAAAATGAATCCAACTACTGCAAGATGATGCAAAGAACAACATAGGCTTGATCAGAGTCAATGAAAACAATTGGGAGTCAGCGGGAGGCTGAGACAGGTGGATCGTTGTGAGTTTGAGACCTGCCTGGGCTACAAAGTGAGCTCAAGGCCAGCCTGAATGGCATAGTGAGACCCTGTCTCAAAAACAGGGCTGGGTATCTAGCTCAGCGGTCTAAGCGCCTGCCCGGCAAGCGCAAGGTCGTGAGTTCAATCCCTGGTGCTGAAAAAACAAAAAACAAAAAACAAAAAAAACCAATTGGGAGTCAGAAAATGACATTAAAAAACCCATTCATAGATGTCATGGCAGAAAATTTCCCTGGTAGGGAAAAAGAATTTGACACATGGATAAATGAGGCATATAGAACCCCTATTAGCTATGGTCAAAATAAATCTACACCAAGGCATATAATAAGGTTCCAGAAATTCAGTACAAGGACAGAATATTAAAACCTGCTAGAGAAAAGAAACAAATCAATTATAAAGGAAAGCCCATCAGAATCACAGCAGACTTCTCAACACAAACCCTTAGGTCCAGGAGAGCTTGGAGTGAAGTATTTCAACTCCTGAAAGAAAACTACTTCAAACCCAGATTGATGTACCCTGAAAAACTATCTTTCAGAATCAATGGAAAAATAAGATACTTCCATGACAAAAAACAATTGAAAAAATTCATGACCACCAAACCTGCTCTACAAAATGTTCTGAAGGATATTTTAGAAATAAATAACAAACACCACAATTCTAAGAACAACAATAGAAAGAAGCCACCAGGCAAGACAAGCAGTTAAACAGAGGGGAAAGACAGGGAGCCAACAACAGGAAAATAATATGAGAAAGATAAGCCAATATGTATCAGTTACAACCATCAGTGTAAATGTTCTCATTTCACCACTCCAAAGGAACAGACTAGCAGAATGGATCAAAAAGCTTGATACAACAATTTGTTGCATACAGGAAACACATTTAACTCAAAAAGAAATTCATAGACTGAAAGTCAAAGAATGGGAAACAATATTCCACTTGACAGGAACCCAGAAAAAAACGGGTTCTATTTGAAGACAAAGTGAACTTCAAGCTAAGACTGATCAAAAGAGACAAAGAATATCATTACATACTTGTTAAGGGAAAAACTCTAAGAAGAATGAGAAGAAGAGATAACAATCATAAATATATATGCACCAAATACTGGCACACCCAATTTTATAAAACAAATATTAATGGACATGAAAAATCAGGTAAGCATTAGCACAACTGTAATAGAGTATCTCAACACCCCACTGTCACAAATAGATCAACTAGACAAAAAACAAATCAACAAAGAAATACCAGAATGGAACCAAACCTGAGAACAAGTAAACTTAGTAAATGTCTACACAGTGTTCCAACCCACATCAGAATATGCATTCTTCCCAGCTACACATGGGACATTCTCCAAAATAAGCTACTTACTAGCTCACAGAACATCCTTAAAGTAAACACAAAGGAATTGAAATTATCCCACACATATTACCAGACCATAGTGCAATGAAATTGGAAATCGATGGCAAAAGAAACCTTAAAAATTATATAAATACAGGGAAATTAAATAACACCTTCCCAAACAACCAACAGGTAACAGATGAAATGAAAGAAAAAATTAGACAATTTCTACAATTAAATGATAATCCCAGAAAAACATACTGGAACTTATGGGGCACAATAAATGCAGTCTTCAGAGGGAAATTTGTAGCAGTAAATACCCATATCAGGAAAACAGAGCAAACACAATATGAACAACTTACTGGTGAAGTCCAAACTTCTAGTGTAAGAAGTGCAGGCTAAGCCAAAACCTTGTACAAGAGAAGAAACTACATATAATGATCAGAGTATAAATTAACGCATTGGAGACTAAAAGACAATACAAACAATCAATGAATCGAAGAGTTCGTTCTTTGAAAGATTAAATAAAATTGACAAAACCTTATCCAATCTTATCAAAAAAGGAGAAAAGACTCAAAGCCATACAATTATGAGTGGAAAGGGTGAAATCACAACAGACCCTGCAGAAACCCAGAAGATCATCTATACCTGCTTTGAAAACTTGTATTCTAAAAAGACGAAAAATACAGAAGAAATGGACAGATTCCTTGATACATATGAATTACCAAAGCTGAATCTAGAAGATATAAAAATCCTAAATAAATATCAATTAATGAAATCAAAGATGTAATTAAAAATCTATCAACAAAGAAAAGCCCAGGCCCTGATGAATTCACTGCTGAATTCTACAAGAAATTTAGAGAAGACCTAACACCACTGCCTCTCAAACTCTTTAATGAAATTGAAAGGGAAGCAATACTCCCAAATTCATTCCTGGAAGCAAGCATTACCCTGATACCAAAACAGAAGGACCCACCTGAGAAAATTATAGGCCTATTTTCCTAATGAAAATAGATGCAAAAATTCTTAATAAGATACTGGCAAACAGAATGCAGTAAATCATCAAGAAGATTATACACCATGACCAAGTGGGATTCATCCCAGGGATGCAGCGATGGTTCAACATATGTAAATCAAATGTAATATGCCATATTAACAGAGCCAAGGACAAAAATCTTATGATCATCTGAATAGATGCAGAAAAAGCTTTTGACAAAGTCCAGCACTCATTCATGATAAAAACCGTAAAGAAAATTGGAATAGATGGTCTTTATCTCAATTTGATAAAAGCCATCTACAACACCAACAGCCAACATCATACTAAATGGACAAAAACTGAAAGCTTTCTCTCTAAAATCAGGAACAAGACAAGGATGTGCACTGTCTCCACTCTTATTTGACATAGTGCTGGAAACTTTAGCTGGAGCAATTAGACAAGAGAAAGAAATAAAAGGAATAGAGATAGGAAAGTATAGTCAGGAGTTGCAAGGAGAACAATTACATACAAGACATATAATTTATAGTATTATTTATAATGGTCACTCAAGGAGTCAAATACAAAGAAAGTGCAGGAAATCTGTCCACAACACTAAAGACCTAGAAAATCCAGCCAAGGGCTTGGATCCCATGGCAATAACTTGCATGAGGTCAGCTAGAGCCCACGACAATGACTCATGCAAGTCTATTTCATGAATCTGCATTGGAAAGGCCCAAAGGTAGGCGATGGAAGCTAGAAAGTCTAGCCAGCGGGGTGAAGGATCTGTGCCAGCAGGCTGAGGGTTCTGCACTGGAGCTAAGAAGCGATGCTTGAAATAAGGACCAGGGCTCGCCCAAAAAGTACCACAGCCATCCTCAGTGACAGTGAGGTCCTCAGCTCCTCCGACAATGAGAACACACCAGTGCATATCAGGAAGCCAGTGTGACAAATTTCTCCTGGAGATTAAACAGCTTATATTTTCCCCTCTGGAACCAGGAAGTGATGCTCAAAGGATGGACCAGAGCTCCCCAAAAGTGAACCACAGCCACTCTCAGCAACAAGATCCCAAGCTCCTCTAATGATAACAGCTGAGTTCATATCAGAGGGGCCAGCATGATAAGCTCCTCCAGGAGAACTATAGACTCCAAACAACAGAAACACTTAGGAGAACCCACAACACATACTCTTCCTCTCCATGTCTCCTTTTTATGCTGGCAACTTTCCTCAGGTGGGCCATTCATGCTCAGCACCATGCTGATTCAGTTCAGCTGGTGTTTAAATTGACCACCAGTTACTGGTCCACTATAGAAAGGAAGAAGTTAAACTATCGTTATTTGCAGATGGCACAATACTCTACACAATACTCTACATAGAAGACCCAAAAAACTCCACCAAAAGACTTCTAGAATTTTTTTTTTTGCGGCACTGGGGATTGAACTCACGACCTTGTGCTTGCCGTGCGGGCGCTTAGACCACTGAGCCTGTTTTTGAGACAGGGTCTCACTAGTGCTGGGATTACAGGCATGAGCCACCACGCCCGGCTAAGACTTCTAGAATTAATAAGCAAACTCAGTAGTGTAGCTGGATACGAAGTCAACACTCAGAAATCAATAGCTTTTCTGCACATAGGTGACAAACTTACTGAGAAAGAAATCAGGGAAATAACATCTTTCAGAATAGCATCCAAAAAAAAAAAAAAAAAGAAATACCTAGAAATCAATCTAACAAGGGATGTAAGAGACCTCTACATTGAATACCACAGTACTCTGAAAAAGGAGGTTGAAGAGGATATTAGAAAATGGAGAGATATCCTGTGCTTTTGGGTAGGAAGAACCAATATAGTGAAAATGGTCATACTTCCAAAACTTATTACAGATTCAATGCAATCCCAATCAAAATTCCAATAGCATATCTCACAGAATTTGCAAAAACAATCCTAAAATTCATCTGGGACCAGAAGAGACCTAGAATAGCAAAGGCAGTCCTGGGCAACAATGACAAGACAGGGGGCACCACAATCTCTGACTTGAAATTATACTGCAAAGCTACTGTGATAAAAACAGTGTGGTACTGCCAAAAAAACAGATCCAAATATCAATGGAACAGATTGGAAGATGCAAAAACAACTCCAGACACACTAAACCACCTTATCTTTGACAAAGGTGTCAAACACACTCACTGGAAGAATGATAGCCTCTTTAATAAATGCTGCTGAAAAAACTGGCTCTGTGCATGCCAAAGATTAAAATCGGACCCATATCTTCCAGCATGCACTAAACTAAATTCAGAATGGATCAAAGATCTAAATATTAAAACAGAAATACTAAATCTCCTGGAAGATAGAGTAGGTAAAACTCTTGAAGACATTGGTGCAGGCAAAGACTTTATGAATAAAACCCAATTGCACAGCAACTGTCACAAAGAATCAACAACTGGGATCTCTTCCTATTGAAAAGCTTTTGCACAGCATGAGACACCACCAACAAAGTGAAGAGACAACCCACAATGTGGGAGGAAATGCTTGCCAGTTGTTCTTCAGACAAAGGATTATTATCAAAAACATAAAGAACTTAAAAAAAAATCAGTCCTCCCAGATTTAAAAACCCAATCCAAAATATAGGTATCTGAGATGAGTACACATTTCTCAAATGAAGAAATACAAACAGCAGATAAATACATGAAAAAATGTTCAACATCACTGGTCTTTTGAGAAATGCAAATTAAAACAACACTGACATTCCACCTCACCCCAGAAAGAATGGCTATTGTCAAGAAATTAACCAATAACAAATGCTTGAGGGGCTGTGGGGGAAAAGGAGTCCTTCTCTACCGTTGGTGGGAGTGCAGACTGGTGTAACCACTGTGGAAATCAGTGTGGAGATTCCTTAAAAAGCCAGGACTAGAGTTCCCTTTTGACTCAGCTATTCTCCTTCTTGGTATCTTCCCAGAAGAATTAAAAACTCATATCACAGTGATATATGTGCACCCATGTTTATAGCAGCACAGTTTGTAATAGCTAGATCTTGGAAACAATTTAAATGCCCACTGACTGAGGATTGGAAAAAAAGATGTGGCATTTTTATACAATGGAGTACTACTGAGCCATAAAGAAGGATAAACTGGAGACTTTTATAGGCAAGTGGATGCAACTTGAGACTATACTCATAAGTGAAATAAATCAGACACACGTGTAAACATCATATTGTCTCACTAGTGTGAGAAGCTGAAACAATATATGTATATCAAAGAAACAATATATGAGGATAGTTATGATAATTATACTGCTGATTTCTGTGAATTCATTGAAGAGAAAGATTTGTGCTGGTATTGCTTGGACAATTGAATGCACATGTCTTGTGTTCTGAGTGCATGATTTGGGGATGGCAATGTGCAATGTATGTACCATTGTTTCCCCCAATTGTTGTGTTTTGAAATTTTGGTTTTTTTTCTCTTTGAAAATGGATTTGGCAAAAAAAAAAAAAACAACAACAGATCAAAGATTCATTAAAACTGAAACACTAACTTTGCAGGAAGAGAGAATAGGTAGAACACTTGAATACATAAGTGTAGCCTAAGACTTTAAGAACAAAACTCTGATTGCACAGGAAACACTAGAAAGAATCCATAACTCGGATATCTTTTTAGAAAGCTTCTGCACAACAAAAGAAGTAATCAACAGAGTGAAGGGACAATTCACAGAGTGTTAAAGAACTTGCCAGAGTGCAAGCCATGTGGAGCCCAGGAGGAGAAACAAGCCAGTTCACTCTTCCTGTGGGTCGTCAGAAGCCATGCTGGGCCTTGGAGGAGTAACAAGTAGCCAGTTCACCCTTCCCATCATTGGGTGCAAGTCATGTGGGGCCCAGGAGGAGAACAAGCCAATTTGCACTTCCTGTGAGTCAGTGCAAGCCATGCTGGATCTGGGAGGAGTAACAAGAAGCCAATTCCCCCTTTCTGTGAGCAGCACAAGCCATATGGGGCCCGGAGGAGAAACAAGCCAATTTGCTCTTCCTGTGAGCCAACCAGGCTGTGGGCTGGGAGACAAGAACACCCCCCACCCCAGTAAGCAACTGGCTGATTTGTAGGACAGGCAGAGTTGATAGCAACTGAGGTACCAAAACAACTTAATGCTTGTATTGTTTGATTGACTTTGCAGGCCTAAGGCCGGTAGTCTGAACATCTATGAAGAGAGTAACAATATGCAATATAGCAATTATGGGGGATTTCCTTCTGTCTTGTTTTTGAAATCCAGTATTGTTCTCACTGTTTTGTTTTGTTCTGTTTTATTGTTTTGTTTTATTCAGTGTTCTGTTTTGATTGGTTTTATTCTGTTCTGTTTTGTTTGATTTTATTATCTCTGATGGTATGGGCAGTAATTTTGAAGACAACAAGAGGCATTATGGCAGCCATTGCTGATTTCCTATTATCCTGTTTTGAAATCCTGTATCAGTTTCATTCTTTTGTTTTGATAAGTTTTATTCTGTTTTGTTTTGTTTGATTTTATTATGTCTGATGGTAGTATGGACAGCTATTTTGAAGAAAACAAGACGTTATGGTATCCCTTGTTGATTTCCTATTATCTTGTTTTGAAGTTCTGTACTGCTTTCATTGTTCTGTTCTGATTAGCTTTATTCTGTTTTGTTAGGTTTGGTTTTATTATCTTTAAAATAAAAAAAAGCTTTTGTCAGCTGTTCTTCGGACAAAAGACGGGTATCTAGAAGATGTAAAGAACTGAAGAGAGGGCCATGCAAAGCTAAATGTGGTGGCTCACACCTGTAATCTCAGCACTCGAGAGGCTGAGGCAGGAGGATTGTTGCCAGTTCAAAACCAGCCTGGGCTACAAAATGAGCTCAAGGCCAGTCTGAACTGCATAGCGAGACCTTGTCTCAAAACACCACACACAAAAAAAGAGGGCCATGTGTATAACTCAGCAACACAGTGCCTGCCTGACAAGCACAAGGTTGTAAGTTTGAGTTCCAGTACCAAAAAAAAAAAAAAGGAAAAAAGAACTGAAGAGAACTCCTTCTTTCAAATTTAAAGATGCAATCCAAAAATGAGCATCTGAGATGAATACACACTTCTCAAAGGAAGAAATACAAATAGCAAGTAAATATATGAAAAAATGTTCAGTATCACTAGTCATTCAAGAGATGCAAGTTAAAACAATGCTGAGATTCCATCTGACCCCAGAAAGAATGGCTATCATCAAGAAAGCAACCGATAACAAATGCAAGTGGGGCTATGGGGAAAAAGGAACACTTCTCCACTGTTGGTGGGAGTGTAGATTGGTGCAACCACTGTGGAAATCAGTGTGGAGATTCCTAAAAAAACTAGGACTAGAGGTTCAATTTGACTCAGATATTCCCCTTCTTGATATCTTCCTAAAAGAATTAAAAGCATAATACCACAGGGATATATGCACACCCATGTTTACAGTGGCACAGTTTGTATTAGCAAAATCTTGGAAACAACCCACAAGCCCATCAACTGGTGAGTAGATAAAAAATGTGGAGTTTTTATACAATGGAGTACTACTCTGCCATAAAGAAGGATAAGCTTGAGGCATTTCTAGGTAAATGGATGTACCTTGAGACCATACTCTTAAGTGAAATAAATTGGACACACATGAGTAAATACCACATTGCTTCTCTGGTGTGAGAAACTAAAAGTATAAATAAGGACCTACGTGTATAATAGATATTGTGAAATAGGAAGAAAATGTTCAAAAGGGAAAGGGCCCAAGTGATGGCAGAGGGGGAAAGGAAGGAAGGGAAAAGAAAAAAATGTGAGAAAGAAAGACAAAATGGAAACAAAGCTATTATAAATAAGAAGCAGGGACTGGGGATATGGGTGGGCCAGAGATATAACTCAGCAGTATAAGTGCCTGCCTAGCAAGCGTGAGGTCATGAGTTCGATCCATGGTACAAAAAACAAAACAAAACAAAACGGGGTGGGAATGGGTAGAAGGGATTGAAGGGACAGGTAAAAATTCAAAATTAAGATTATCATGTACATGTACAAATTCATGTGAGTAATGTGTTCATTATGTATATCTAAACAGTATCAATAAACTTAATGATTAATAAAAGAATTCTTTTGTTTTTTTTTTTTTCGTCACCAGGGATCGAACTCATGATCTTGTGCTTGCCAGGCAGGTGCTTACACCACTGAGCTAAATCCCTGGTCCTTTACTAAAACCAAGCAAAATAAAACAGAGAATTCTTTGGGTTGCACATAATAGGAAATCAAACTAATGGGGGTTCAGGCAACAAAGCCATTTGATTTTCTCCCATTGGAGAGCAGAGAGAAGTAATGTGAGGCTGGTTCAGCAGTTCAACGGTGACACTAGTGATCACTCATTTCTTCCTTTTTCACCAACCTTGGCATGTCGGCTTTTGTACCTTATAGTTGCAGGAAGGTTGCTACAGCTCTAAATATCACAGCAGGAGGAAGCTGCATGTAGAGGGTAGTGGTAAAAAGACTTTTACCCTAGGAGGCACTCCCTGTGTAATGACTCCTCCCCCAAAAGTCGCCATAGGAAGGATGGGAAAGCAAGCGTCAGCAGAGGGAATGCAAAAACATGACTGTTACACATTAACCATGCTTCACCCCTGGGGCTGGTGGGGAGGGGCCTACCTGGACCTGAAAACTGAGGTTCTTATTGCGAAGAAAAAAGGATGCCTTGTGGACGGTAGATCATGAATTGTATTTGCAGTACTGGCTCAAATGTCATATGCACTTAAAATCTCGATTGAAATTGCTAAGTATAACAGGAAAATAGATGCTAGCTCTCACCTTGAATATTGCAAAAGTGCTTTGGAAAGCACTGACTTTAATGGAAAAAAAATGGTGTAATTTTGCTTTTGTTTTTAAAAAATATTTTAATTGGCTTTATTTGTAATTCTAGAATCAGACAAGACCTCACTCCATAAGAGAGAAAAATGTTTCATCTAACTTTATTTATTTATTTTTGTCTTTTTGAGACAGAGTCTCACTATGCAGTTCAGGCTGCACTTGAGCTCACTCTGTAGTCCAGGTTGGTCTCAAACTTGCAACAATTCTCCTGCCTCAGCTTCCTGAGTGGTGGGGTTACAGGCATGTGCCACCGCACCCAGTCTTCTAAACTTTATTTTTTTATTTTAAAGGGAACAAAACAGAACAGTAAAATGAAATGAAATAAACAGCGATAGGACAGTAGCAAATCCTACTATTGCATATTGTTATCTTCTAAATAGTTGCTCAGACTACTGGTCCCATGCTTGCAAAGCCAATCAAGCAACATAAATGTCAGATTGTTTCTCTACCCCAATTCATCTCAGCCTGTGTTGTGTCCAGTTGCTTACAGGTAGGGGTGGGGGCAGGAAGTGGAGGTGGCTTCCTTGCTGCTTCTTCCCAGCTGGCAGGGCCACTGCCCCTAGTTTTCTTACTTTTGCTGGATTCCTGAATTATCTCTCTCAATGGATTTCAAGTTTCAGTTCAGATCCTTCCTGTGTCCATGGGACCCACCTCCCTCCTCCTCCTCTTCCTCACATTGCTGTATTCTAGGGTCTGGACACCAAAACTTGGAGAGGTTCTTTCTCTGCTGCTCACCACTCTGCCATTTTCCCGGAAGTCTCGCCTAACTTTCAAACAGTAACAAAAACCTGTTTTCTGTCACTGCTGTGTATTGCTTCCTTTTCTTTCCTGTTTTCATATAGATCTAATGTTTACTGGCCTTAGAACATTGATTTCTTTGAGCACACGTGTTAGTGCTGTCTGATCTGCAAATGAATGATCAACATACTCTGCAGTGGCTATCCCAGGACATCTGTGGCTGTAGGAAAATGAGAAGGGCAGCTGTCAGTTTCATGGGCTGTTGATCATTTTGTCAGATCCAGATTTCTTTATTTTATCATTTTATTATTTATTAAAAAGTCAAAATAACATATGCACATAATTTTTCTTTTGCATCTTTTATTTTTAAGAGAATAAAACCAAGTAAAATAAAACAGAATAAAGCCAATCAAAACAAACCAGTAAGTGACACAAGACTTGAAAACAATACAAAATCAACAATGGTTACATAATGCCTCTTCAAAACAGCTGCCCATACCTTCAGACAGTAAAATCAAACAGAACAGAACAGAGCAGAATAGAACCAATAAAAACAAAACAATGAATTCAATAAGGAACTTCAAAATCAGACAACAGTAAATATAAAATGGCTACCATAATATATCCCATTATCTTTGAAATAGCTGCCCATGCCATTGGATATAATAAAATCAAACAAAACAAAACAATAAAACCCAACCCAACAAAACAATGAAAATGATACAGGACTTCAAAACAAGATGATAGGGAATTAACAATGGCTACCACTTTCAGAAGGAGATCCCCTATACATGTTACATTGTGTATTGTTATCCTCTGAATAGATGATCAGACTACCAGCTTTAGACCTGCAAAATCAGTGAAATACTAAACACTACAAGCATGAACTTGTATTTTATGTCAATAGCTATCGTCATAGCCTGTGTTTCTCTGGATCAGCCAGTTGCCTACAGGGTGGGGGAGTTGGCTCTTCTTTTTTCCCAGCCCGCGCACGGGAAGGGGCTGGCATCTGGTTCTCCCCTCAGGGGCCCTCATATGGTGCCGATTTGCAGGGAGGGCTTGCTTCTGGTGACTTCTTGTTCTCTTCCCCTGTAGTCTGTGAACGGCGCTGACTCATGAGAAAAGGCTAGGGTCTGCCTGTCCCTGCAGTGCCCTGTGCATGGTGCTGATTCACAGGGAGGGCTTGCTTCTTAGTGACTTCTGTGGACCCCACAGTCCATGAATGGCACTAACTCATGGGAAAAGGCTGGGCTCTGGCTGTGCCCCGTGGAGGCTTGTGTATGGTGCTGATTCACAGGGAGGGCTTGCTTCTTGGTGACTTCTTGTTCTCTTCCTCCACAGTCTGCCCATAATTTTTCTTTTTGACATGGGGATCTCTATGTGTTGCCCAGGCTGTCCTCAAACTTCTGGGCAAGTAATCCTCCTAACTCTCTAAGATTTGGACCATTGCTGCCTGGCTTTATGTGCATAGTTAAAAAAAAGTCATCGGGGTAGATCTTTCCTAAAAATAACAGTGGTCCATTATAGATCTGTCCCCAGCTGGGATGGTCAGCTGACTGGCAGCCATGGTGGGTGGCGGTGGGTAATGAGTGCTGAAGTTTTCCCCACCCCTAGGTCTTTCTGAGCAGCTTTCCCTACGTTGTACCCTAAACCAATGAAGTCTTCAGGAATTTTCCTTCCACAGGGTTTAAATCCATTTTAGCTTCAGTTCTGGGAAATAGGTCTCAGTGAACCCTGATCCTACCTTCAACCATTATCCTTGCATCCTGCAGTTAGCTTTGATTGGATTGAAAAGCCACCCCCAACCTTTCTATCTTTAGCTTCCTCATAGTGGACAGGGATTTCTGGACCTCTGATACTTGCCATTCCTTAAACTGGGTTGACAAAAACTTTTGACCAAAGTCCGTGGATCTTGCTATCCCTGGTTTCTCTACCCATTTCCTTGCTATCTGTTTGTAGAAATATCTGATTCCAGCTGTGCCCTGAACCTTGGCAATATCACAGCACCTGCAACTCTCTCATGGTTGGGATTTGACTGCTATCTCAGGGGTTGGATATTATGTTGTCAGTAAATGGGATATGTGGAGAGGAGGGTGCGCAGTTGATCTTGTGTCAAGGAATTTCTTCGCTTTCCTACTGTAGTTAAGCCATCTCATCAAGGAGATGGATGCAAAAAAGGCCAGTTTAATATTTATATTCACAAATACTACAAGAATGAAGAAGTCCCCACATAGAGTAGAAAGTATTTTTTTGTTTGTTTGTTTTGAGACAAGGTCTCCCTATATAGTTCAGGCTGGTCTTGAACTCACTATGTAGCCCAGGCTGGCCTTGAACTCACTATGTAGCCCATACTGGCCTCGAATTCACAGTGATCCTCTTGCCTCAGCCTCCCAAGTGCTTGGGAATACAGGCCTGCGGCCAGGCCACCACGCCTGGCTGGAAAGAATTCTTGGCTGGGGGTTTTAACCTCAAAGCCACCAGAGGGCAGCAGAAGTCTAAATCACAGACTGTTAATGACATTCTGGGAGTCTAGTTAAAGGAAATGCTTACTTTCTGTTGTCTGAGTTTCTGGATCCCTACTGATTTATACTTAATAAATTAAAGCCTAGTATTATACCCTCCATCTTCATAGAAATGTGGCATGTCTGCAATTTCAGCTATAGTTTTGCATTTTCAGCAATATTTTTCTTGGGGCCATTATTTGTCATGCTGTATTAGTCTATCTTTCTTTCTTTCTTTTTTTTTTTTTTTGTTGGGGACAGGGTCTTGCTATGTAGTTCAGACTGGCCTTGAACTCACTATATAGCCCAGGCTGGCCTTGAATTTGTGGTGATCCTCTTGTCTCAGCCTCCCTAACGCTGGGATTACAGGTGTGTGCCAAAACACCTAGCTCAGTGTACTAGTGTTTCTTATACAAAGCTACTGGGTTAAATTCCCTGTGGAGCTCAAGAACAGGAAGAAATGTCTCTCTATAAGCTACAATGAGAATGGGCAGGCATTCTCTGTCTTATCAGCCTCTGCTAGTGTGCTTTCTAGAGCTGATGGTTTCATCTTTACATTTGGTCATCGAGAAGCCAAGAGCATGAGTTTTGGATCTTAATTTAATAATCATCCTTCCTTTACCTTTATCTGCTTTCTTCTTTACCGCCCCTTCAATTTCAGAGCTGTTTATAGGCTTAGGAATTTTTTAAGATATTTCTTTCCTCCTCTGCTTCACCACTGCCGCCTCCTTTTTATTTTTCAGTTTTTTTGAAATTAGATGCATAATGACTGTTGAAATATTCAAACAACATAGAAAACAAAGGAGAAGATCTTTTTAGTTATACAAAGCCATTGTTAAAATGCTGGTGAGCATCCTTCCAGACTTGCTTTATGCATATGTATTAGCCTATTTTTTTAAAATTTTTTTTTATTTTAAAGAGAATAGAGCAAAACAAAACAAAACAGAACAAAATAAAGCAAAAGAAAACAGAATAGAGTCAAACACAATACAGCATTTCAAAACAGAACACAGAAAGCTACACAGGTCTTCAAAACATAACAACAGCATAGTTAATCAACTATGGTTACCCCAGTGTCTCTTGGTTTCCTCAAAATGGTTGTTCATACATTTACAGACAATAAACTCAAACAAAACAAAGCAATACAAAACCAGATAAAACAAAAGAGCACTACAGGGAATCAAGTTGGCCAACAAGAAACCAGCAATGGCTATTGTAGTGTCCCATATTTCAAAAAAGCTGCTCCTATCTTCTCACATATTGCAATCAAATTATAGGAAAGGGACTTAAACCAATCAAATCAAAGAATAAAAGCACTGTTGGACTTCAGAACCTTTTTTCCATATTTATCGAGAATTTTCTATCTTACTGAGTCTTTCAGTTTCTTACACTAGGGAGACAATGTGGTGTTTACACATGTGGGTTTGGTTTATTTCACTTATGAGTATGGTCTCAAGTTGCATCCATTTACCTATAAAAGCCACAATGTGATCATTTTTTATAGCTGAATAGTACTCCACTGTATAAAAGTACCACATCTTCTTTATCCATTCCTCAATTGATGGGCATTTGGGTTGTTTCCAAGATTTGGCTATTACAAATTGTGCTGCTATTAAACATGGGTGCACATACATCGCTGTGGTATGATGATTTCACTTCTTCTGGGAATATCCCCAGAAGCAGAATAGCTGGGTCAAATGGGACTTGCAGTCCTAGCTTTTTGAGAAACCTCCAGACTGACCTCCACAGTGGTTGCACCATTCTGCACTCCCACCAACAGTGGAGAAGGGTTCCTTTTCCCCACAGCCTCTCCAGCATTTATCGTTGGTGGTTTTCTTGATCCTGGCCATTCTTTCTGGAGTGAGATGAAATCTCAGAGTTGTTTTAATTTGCATTTCTCTAATGACCAATGATGCTGAACATTTTTTCATGTATTTATTTGCCATTCATATTTCTTCAGATGAGAAGTGTGTTTTCATCTCAGATGCCCATTTTTGGATTGGGTCTTTCAATTTCAAGGACCTGATATTTTTTAATTCTTTATATGTTCTAGATAGAAGGCCTTTGTCTGAAGGACAGTTGACTAGAATTTTTTCCCAGTTTGTGGGTTTTCTTTTCACTCTGTTGGAGATTTCTTTGGACATGCAAAAACTTTTTAACATGACAAGATCCCAATTGTTGATTCTGGGAAGTGTTTCCCATGCAGTTTGGCTTTTGTTCATGAATTCTCCACCTACTCTTATCTCTTCAAGATCTCTACCCACTTTGTTTTCCAGCAGATTTAGTGTTTCTGTTTTAATATTTAGATCTTTGATCCATTTTGACTTTAGTTTGGTGTATGGTGGTAAGCTTTGGTCTAATTTTAGTTTTCGGCATATGGAAAGCCACTTTTTCCAGCACCATTTATTAAAGAGGCTATCTTTCTTCCAGTGAACATGTTTGGCCCCTTTGTCAAAGATAAGGTGGCTGAGTGTGTTTCTAGTTGGGGTTGTATCTTCTAATCTATTCCATTGATCCTCAGGTCTGTTTTGATTCCAGTACCATGCTGTTTTGATTACAGTAGCTTTGTAGTATACTTTCAAGTCTGGGATTGTGGTGCCTCCTGTCCTGCCCTTGCTACCCAGAAGTGCCTTTGCTATTCTAGGTCTTTTGTGGCTCCAGATGAATTTTAAGAATGATTTCTCTAGATCTGTGAGGTATGCTAATGGTATCTTGATGGGAATTGCATTAAATCTGTATAACAATTTTGGGAGAATGGCCATTTTCACAATGTTTGTTCTTCGTATCCATGAGCATGGAATGTCTTTCCATTTTCTGAGATCCTCTTTGATTTCTTTTTTCAGAGTACTGTACTTTTCATTGAATAGATCTTTTGCTTCCTTTGTTAGGTTGATTCCTAAGTATTTCATTTTTTTGGCTGCTATTGTAAAGGGTGTAGTTTCTCTTATTTCTCTCTCAGTGAGTGTGTTGTTTGTGTACAGGAATGCGACTGATTTCTGAGTATTGACTTTGTATCCAGCTACATTACTGAATTTGGTTATGATATTCAGAAGTCTTTCTATGGAGTTTTGTGGGTCTTCTATGTAGAGTATCATGTCATCTGCAAATTGTGATAACTTAACTTCTTCCTTTCCTATTCTTATTCCTTTTATTTCTGTCTCTTGTCTAATTGCTCTGGCTAATGTTTCCTGCAGTATATTGAATAGGAGTGGTGAAAGTGGACATCCTTGTCTTATTCCCAATTTTAGAGTGAAAGCTTTCAGTTTTGACCATTTAATGTGATGCTGGCTGTTGGTTTGTCATAGATGGCTTTTATCAGATTGAGGTAAAGGCCATCTATTCCAATTTTCTGTAGGGTTCTTATCATGAAAGACTGTTGGATTTTATCAAAAGCTTTTTCTGCACCTATTGAAATGACCATGTGGTTCTTATCTTTGGCTCTATTGATATGGTGTAGTACATTTATTGATTTGTGTATGTTGAACCATCCTATCATTCCTGGGATGAATCCCACTTGGTCATGGTGTATAATCTTCTTGATGACTTACTGGATTCTGTTTGCCAGTATTTTATTGAGGATTTTTGCATGTATGTTCATTAGAGAGATTGGCCTGTAGTTCTCTTTTTTGGTTGGGTCTTTCTCTGGTTTTGGTATTAGTGTAATACTTGTTTCCTAGAATGATTTAGGGAGACTTGCTTCCCTTTCAATTTCATTGAAGAGTTTGAGGAGTGTTGGCATTAAGTCTTCCTTGAATTTCTTGTAGAACTCAGCTGTGAATCCATCAGGACCTGGACTTTTCTTGGTTGGTAATGTCCTAATTACATTTTCGATTTCATTCACTGAAATTGGACTATTCAGTGGTTTTACCTCTTCTTGGTCCAGTTTTGGTAATTGATATGTTTCTAGAAATCTGTCCATTTCTTCAGTGTTCTCGAACCTATGAGAGTAAAGATTTTTGAAATAGGAATTGATGATCTTCTGTATTTTCACAGGGTCTTTAGTGATTTCACCCTTTTCATTCCTTATTGCATGGATTTGAGTTTTCTCTTTCCTTTTTTTAATAAGGTTGGCTAGCAGCTTATCAATTTTATTTATTCTTTCAAAGAACCAGCTCTTTGATTTGTTGATTCTTTGTATTGTTTTCTTAGTCTCAATTGCATTAATTTCTGCTCTGATCTTTACTATTTCCTCCCATCTTTTGGCTGTGGGTTGGGCTTGTTCTTCTTTTTCTAGATGTTTCAGGTGTAACATCAGATTGTTTATTTGTGTTTGTTCCATTTTCCGAATGTGGGAATTCACCACAATAAATTTCCCTCTGAGGACTGCTTTCATTGCATCCCACAGGTTCCAGTAGGTTGTATTTGTATTTTCATTTGCTTGTAGATATTGTTTAATTTCTTCTTTAATTTCCTCTGTGACCCACTGATTGTTCAGGAGTGTGCTATTTAATTTCCATGTGTTTATGTGGTTTTTGCAATTTCTTTTGTCGTTAATTTCCAGTTTGATGGCACTGTGATCAGATAGTATGCATGGGATAATTTGAATTCCTTTGCACTTATTTAAGCATGTTCTATGGGTCAATATATGGTCTATTCTAGAGAATGTACCATGTGAAGCTGAGAAGAATGTATACTCTGATGTTGTTGGGTGGAAAACTCTGTAGACGTTCTACCAGGTGCATTTGTTCACAGGTTTGATTTAGTTCTGTTATTTCTTTGCTGATTTTCTGTCTAGTTGATCTGTCTCTTTGTGTCAAGGGTGTGTTAAGGTCTCCCATTATAATTGTGTTATTGCTTATTTGATTTTTCATTTCTATTAATATTTGTTTTATATAGTTGGGTGCTCCCACATTTGGTGCATATATATTTAAGATTGTTATTTCTTCCTCTTGGAGTTTTCCCCTAACCAGTATGTAGTGACCTTCTTTATCTCTTTTGACCATTACTTGTTTGAACTTCACATCATCTGCGAACAGAATAGCTACTCCTGCTTTTTTCTCGGTTCCTGTTGCATGGATTATTGTTTTCCATCTTTTGACTTTCAGTCTATGAATTTCCTTTTGGGTTAGATGGGTTTCTTGTAGACAGCATATGGTTGGATGTTGTTTCTTGATCCATTCTGCCAGTCTGTTCCTTTTGATTGGTGAATTGATGCCATTTACAGTAATGGTTATAACTGATATATATTGGCTTGTTTTAGTCATGTTATCTTTCTGCAGTGGTTTCTTTACCTTTTCCCTCTGCTTAATTGTTTCCCCTGCTTGGTGTTCTTCTTCTGTTGATGTTTTTGATGTCATAGCTCTTTTCATGTCTATCTAGAGTATGTTTCAGTATTCTTTGCAGTGTTGGTTTGGTGGTCATGAAGTTCTTCAGCTGCTCTTTGTCATGGAAGTATCTTATTCCTCCATCAATTTTGAAGGATAGTTTTGCAGGGTTCATCAGTCTGGGTTGGAAGTGGTTTTCCTTTAGAACTTGAAATACTTCACTCCATGCTCTTCTTGACTTCATTGTTTGTGTTGAGAAGTCTGCTGTGCTTCTGATGAGCTTTCCTTTATAGGTGATTTGCTTGTTTTCTCTCACAGCTTTTAATAGTCTGTTCTTATGTTGAATTGCTGGAATGCTGATAATTGTATGTCTGGGTGTTGATTTATTTTGGTTATGGGTAGTTGGAGTTCTATATGCCTCACTTATCTGTATGTCAGCCTCCTTTCCCATGTTTGGGAAATTTTGAGCCTTCTTTAAATAGTGATTTAATATCATTTGTGTTTTCTCCTTCTTTTTCCTTTACACCTATCAGTCTTATATTGTTTTTCTTTGCGCCATCTTGCAGCTGCTGAATTGCTATTTCCTGATTCCTTGTTATTTTTAAAAGATGTTTCCTTTCTTCCTCACTAGCTGCCATCATGTGTTCGAGTTCTGAAATTCTATTTTCACATTCATTGAGGCAGCTTTGCCAGCTTTCGATGGCCTTCTTGATTTCCTGGATATCTCTTTGAATCTGTTTCATGCATTCTAATTCTTTCTTGTATTCTTCATTTAAGGTTTCCATCTTTTTGCGGTGTTCCTCTATTTTTCCAACTGTATCTTCTTTAGATGTGCTCAGCATCTCTTTCATTACATTCATCATCTCTTGTTTTACCTGGAAAGTGATTTCTATCCTCAGTTCCTTTAAAGTCTCATAGAGTTGTTTCTTTACTTCAGTTGCTATCATTTCAGAAGTTTCAGGTGTGTGGCTCATATTTTCTTCTGTGTCTGTGTCTTTTTGGCTTGTTGGTAAGGACTGGAGGTTCAGGATTGCATTTTGTTCTTTTGTTTTGTCATTTTCCTGTATTCCACTGTGGGAGGTGAAGCCTACATGTACAGTTGAGGTGCCAAGGCTAGGCAATACTCACAATGCTCACCTTCAGCTGCAGCCAAGACTACCACTGTGGCTGTTGTGATGCTGGGTGATGTCTGGGCGGAGCCCAGGCAGGATGCCAGAGAAGCTCCGAAGTTCCTGGGCCAATGAGGGAGGGGTGCAGACTCCTACCTGTCTGTTGGTAAGGTCCCAAGCTGCACAGCCAGGTGGAATTCGCTGTATGCATCCACAACCCAAGTGAGGCCCAGAGAAGAAGCTGCCAGGCCGCACCGGGTGAATGCTTGGGGCCTAGGCAGGACCCCTGAGATGCCCTGAATGGCCTGGGCCAATGGGGGACGGACACAAACCAAAACCCCCACCAGGCTCCTGGCAAAGTCCCAAGCTGAAGGGCTAGGTGGAATTCGCTGGTCACACCCCCAACTCAAGCCAGGCTCAGAGCAGCTGCCGATGGGCCACCTCGGGCGAGTCGGTGGGGTGCAGGGAGGACCCCAGGGACGCCCTGAACGTCCGTGGCCAACAGGGGCTGGGCGCCAATTTGTATGGGTGTGGTTGCCCG